>JAOCNA010000006.1:7525141-7552286 GCA_026546675.1 Papilio helenus
ATGCAACAAAAATTTCATTTTATTCAGTACAGAATATAAAATCTACCGTCTATATTTAAATGAATTTAATTCGCAAATGAATACATTCCGTCCCAGTTCCGTAATGCTAACCCTCATTCAGTTCCATAATACATCGTTATCGGAGCTTAAATATCGCGGTGAATTCCACGGACGTAAAATACAAAATTGAGTTCTGAAGCGGGATCATGAAATCCGGAACACACTTCAATTAAAGTGCCACTACACATTGATCTGCAGTAACATATTTTGCTAACTTTATATTTTCATATGCAAAAAAAGCGCTTGCTCTGTATGAATAAGCTGAACTTTTTATTTTTTATTTTTACTCTTGGATTCCACTGATTGTAAACCCTCAAAAGTAAAGACATCAATTTAATTTTGAACTCGAGATTCAGTAGTAAAACCCATGTTTTTACAAGTTGCTGGATTTGAAAATGAAGTTGGTACATATCTTAGTTTTTTAATGTAAAATTTCTTTAGTAAAATATTTTGAATCCTATGTTATTATTAAGTTACGAACTGATGATATCAAAGTGAGGGCCTCACTAAGTTAACAACAAAGACGTTAACTTTGAAGTTAATAGTTAATCCATTACCCAAGCGGCCATTGATTGAGAACTCGGCTTTCTCCTGAACCATTTTAATAAAGGAATTTGTTATTTAAAGTGGTTAACTTGATCCGAAGTTTGGGTGAAATCTGAGAAATTCCCTAGGAAACGTACCGTACACAAATTGACGATTTGATTTATAGAATGTTGATTAAACTAAAAATAATCTTTGTACGATTTTAGTGGATAATTTATAATAATGCCTAACCCAAAGAGATATACAGAGGAAGATAACTGACCTGAGGCGCCAAAGTTAGAAAGTAAATGTGGAATGTTAAAATGCATTATATGTCATTACATGCTCTTATTCTCCTACTTATAATATTATATTCTAGTGCTTTTATATCTGTAATTATTGCAATGGTTCATAAACATAACCATTAAGAATTTCGCCACCGTTTCACACGAGAGCACTCGCGTCTTGGACGCCGCTTGCACTTTGCGCAAACGTCTCTCCATTGTTAAGCAATGGTTACACTGCACAAGGGAACGCTCACATGCAAGCTTCTATCAGATAGAAGTTGTATTCATTTGAGTATCTAAAGCGTATTTGAACAATAATTATTCGTTAGTTAACATAAGTGACTGGACCTTAGCTCATTATGAGGTAATTAAAAGAATACGTCTTAGTGGAAGCGTGAAGGTCTCCATGGTAATGGAGCAATGGCATCGCGTTTGCTGCGGCCGGTGGTTAGAAAGCGCGATCGGCGAGCGTGGCGGCGTGGCGGCGTGGCGGCGTGTCGGCGCGGTGGCGTGGGACCGACACGCCACTGACCGACAGTCAGCGACGCGTGGCCGCCGCGCTCTGGACGCTACATTATACACAGCTGGTTAAATAGCTCTAAATGCACGACTAGCCTGATAAATCAACGAGGAAGACGAGCCGTCGACAACTAAGTATACGCAAATAATGAATACGATCGCTAGTTGCCAGCCTTTTGTGAAATAAAGGAGTAAAAGCAATATCACAGCCGTTTGTGTTGAGTTGACTTTATTTGCAAGAGTGTTCTTTTTGATTCGTCTATCGTGATTTTATTTCTGCAAATTTATTGGTGTCTAGACAATTATTCGCATCGTTTTACTCGCAAAAGACGTTACGAATTATTTACGTATTTAAGATGAACATAAAATCCAATATTTTTAGTATTCTTTCATACTGTTTACTGCTTTATTGATTTAAAGTAATGTCTTGTTGACGTAATCTAGTGTGTTTGAAAATGTTAATGCATCGCTTATACACTTTCTTGGAACTAGAACAATGAAATTCTTAAATAACTTGCGAAATATCAATTTGATATACGTAGAAATGTGACGACAGCGTGGGTTCGTTTGCAGATTATTTCGATGTAACGACTGAACCAGTGTCTAGAGGCTTTACGAATTACTAATCTAATCAAAGATGTGACAATGTCTAGAATCTGTGGCAGTAATTGGTGGTACAGGAGCAATAGGGAAGGTAAAATCTGTAATCAGGATTCAGCGAAGCGCTGTGTCGCTCGCCGGCCTTCCCTCGTACGTGGTGTGAATGTAATGACAGTGGACAGGGTCGGATTGTTGTAGTTTCAATGTCTGTATCATTTTAATTGCGTGTTAGATTCGCCTAGGGTTAGGCAATGAAAAGATTTTCTTTGCTATCGTTTTGAGTTCAAAAGTGCTATTGTTATTAATAATTCTTTTGTTTATATGCCGTGAACTATGACGAAGTAGAAACTGTAATAAAATAATGGATTTATTTACAAGTTCCTCTGTCAAATGATTAAGTGCCGCGTGCAATGCATAATAATTGAGTAAAATGTATAAAGTTATCGACGGTCACGGTTGCCAATTCTCGGCGTGTGTGATGGCGGCGCGGTTCACGTTATGAATTCCGCCTTTATTTTTAACTGACTCATTTTTTATATCGAGATCGAGTCAAATTACTTCCGTCTGTTTTCGTTGAATACGAGACGCGACCAAAATAAAATTAAATATTTTGTTAGTCGAGTGGTTGATAGTCCGTCTCTGGGAAACGTGGAGCAAATCCTTTACGCCCAATGGTTCATGTTAATGGTTTTATTCAGTAGATTTGAACGAGAACATAACATCCAATAATTTGACAATGTTTTTGCGGAATCTTTATCTTCTACATCCATGTTAAAACATCTTGTTTTGCTAAGGTATTTGTTAGTTTATAATTTTCCGTATCGTCTCAACCAATGGATATGAAGTCTTAGTCAGTTCTGATAGCCTGTCCAATGACTGGTTGCTGACGTGTTCACGGCTAGCTGTCGTCGGATCGTATCGACCTCACCACACCGCACGCCCACGCGCCGTCGCTTCTCCGCATTCGACCTGCTTGTTGATGTCTTCTAGTAGAATGCTACTTCGAAATGAAACGAATGCATTTACACTCGCTTTATCATTCAACGAACGCCATTCGAGTTCTAGAGAATAGAAGAGAATAGAGTAGAATTTTATTTATGGTCACATCTAACAAAATCTTAGCTTTATAATCAAAATGGCAATTATTTATAGCTAAAAATGCGAATTCTAAAGTTAAAGAGATGCAAGTTGTAAACCAAATCAAAAGTGATTTATTTATTACAGTAAAAGTAAAAACGCTTAATTCAAATAACGCATATGTTTACGGCTTATTAAAAATATTTTATATACTTCTAAGAACAAGACGTACGCGAAGATAATGTGTTCAACATCCAGAAGGCGAGTGACGGCGGTTTACGTGTGTTAGGAACACAGAATCTCTTGTTTCCTCCCACGTCTACCTCACTCCGTAATCCAAACGAACAGCAACTGTCCTGTTTGTCTGTATACATCAATTATTTAAATAAAAAATACAATCTGAGTAATAAAACCAGGATAGCATGAAACGCTGTCAGAAATATTGAATGTACGCGGGTTTTCTTAATTAACAATATGTAGCAGATTATTTACAGATGAATCGCATGTAACAAGAAGGCCGTTAGTTATCCCCTTCCTCCCAAGAGATGGATGGATTGCGTGGAAGGTGACATGATCAAGAAGGGAGTAATGACTGAGATGACGGATGATAGAGTTATTTGGAGAACGAAAACCCGGTGCGCTGACCCTACGGGAGTAGGATAAGATGGGAGTAGGGAGATGATGATGTAGCAGATTATTTAATTAAAAAGTGTAAATGCAGAAATAAAATAGACATCTACGCGTTGAAGTTTTGTTAAGATAATAAATTAGAGAATCATGTGGCTAATATCTGCGACGTGTTTTATATGCTCGCCGCTTGTAGTGTTCAAATAAAAACCTCGTTGTGGTCTGTAATTGTCTGTGATATAAATTATATTAACGTCTCTCCTAGTAGCTGTCTCATTGGGGATTTTACAAGTGTTATGTTTTCCTTATGAATTTTATGTTTTTTTTTATGTTTCATTACCGTCGTTATATAAATTACAAAGCGTGGTTTGTGTTGTATTATTTTGATTGCAGAAATTTTTACGTTTCGTCTCATGTTTAAGGTTCGTTTAAAGTGTGTAATAAAATTAAATTATCGGTTTTTCAATCTGCTCTATGTGATTTTCGAATGGCGAAATGCCAAAATACTTTAATTATCTGATTTATTGCATAGAAAAATAGAAACTCTTGTATCAATAAAGAAAATTTTACGTGTGGTTACTTTTGTGTCACAAGAATTATATTGAATGTGTAATGTCATGGCGCTTGATGATTACATATGATGTAACTCGCACTTCCACGATAACATAAATGAAAAGAAATTCTTTCTTTGATTAAAAATATCTAGATATAAGAAAACCTTATGGAATCAGGCGATAAGAGGTAGGAGAATGTGCAAGTGTCTTAGATAAAAACAAATATATGAATGGCTCAGCAATAGTAAGAAAACTCCATATATTCTTGTTAAAATTGCGTTTCTATAATAATAAATTTAGTATATCTAAAACGTGTGTTTAATTTAATATGCTTTGTGGTCTGCCAGCAAAGTTTGTAGGTACACATATTTATTTATGTTAGCACAGGAAAATATGTGTAAACAGATGCGATTTGCGTCAGTAGCTGTGTGTAGTAGACTTTAGCGGTGCGATGTGAACAACCCTAACTCCGGTAACGAGCGTTTTGCGTCACCAGAATTAATCTATTTAACATCTCTTCTATACTGTCGTGCTGATTTCATTATTCGATCACGAATACTTTTTTTGACGACTGCATCTACTGAAAAGTCACGATTAATTATAACCATTAAACTTTTTATATTAACAAAGATTACAATTATATGAAACTAATGCGGAGACTAGATTAGAGGATAGACTAGCTTTTCCATGCGACTATGTACTAGCCTGTTTTCTTCCAGATGTCTTACATCCGTGCCAAATTTCATCGAGATTCTCTACGCTGTTTTGGACATACGTAATAACAACCATCCATCCATCTAAACAACAACTAACATGTGGATAGTGTTTGTGTGAATTTTAAAAGTAACAAAGACTCCAAAATCCATCCAGATCGAGCTTCTCTATTCGTAGCGTGACGTCGCACGGTCGAGTGGCCGGCGGCCTGAATGTCAATGTGTTGTGCGGCGGCTGCTACGCGCGCCGACTGCCAAGCGGGCCAGCGTCGTATCACGGCCCTCGTGGGAGCCACAATAAACTAGCGGTACGAAATTAATTCCCCAGATAGCGATCCTCACGTACCCCGCCAGGGCCTTGGACATGCACCACAAACGCACAGGAATTTTTATACCTCCTACATACTTTTGTTTTTTGTATTTAATGTAGCATAATTATGCTGCGAGCGCCTGACTGTATGGCAGGTAACGTATTTATTACAAGAACTGAATTTGTATTATTGACTAGCTGTTAGCCGCAACTTCGTCCACGCAATATTAAGATAAAAAAGTAGCCTATAATATGCCCATCTATGTCAGCTACCCTTCAGTGATAATCCGGTCGAAATCGGCCCAGCTGATTCGTAGATTGCCCGGAACAAGCGCGGCTTGCGGACAGACAGACAGACAAAAAATTTTATAAATCCGATTTTCGTTATCACCAACGCAAATACATCATCTTCCTGAAATCTAGAACTTTTCTTTTGACATACAAACAGACACTTAAATTTTATTATATGTATAGATAAGTTAATTTCGATATAATGTTGTAGAGAAATAGAATCAAGGACTTGCTGAAAACTCGTTTTGATAATCGAAAGAACAATAATGTGCATCACAATCAGAGACCTAAAGAGAATCAAGAGATCTGAGATGTAAGCATAAGCTATTGAAGCAATTATGTATGTAACCGTTGGTAAGGCCAACGGTATTCATCGTACTACCTGTGTTATCTAATCTGTACATAGCCTCGTCCGACGACGGTCAGTTACGTGGCATCGTATTCAAACTCGTTTCCCTCTCGATTGCACCACTGGATCAGTGGAGTTTTAGTGTGTTTTATCTCTACAATATTATTTCTGCTGCGTCATCATTGTCAGCAACGAGATTATTCAGCGTGCGTTAACGTTCGTACTTATATAAGACACTTTTATCGAAAGACAGCAAAGATAGGCGTAGTTATTTATCATCAACGTTATAAGCCTTGCGTCGTCCAGTGCTGAACGTAGGCCTCGTTAGGCCATAGTTATTTATACTTGTATCAATATCAGCGGTTTAAGAGCCAGAAAAGGCTGCTAGTAACGTTAACTGTAAAATCTTGGGTTTGTGATTTTCTTCTTAGTGCTATTGCTTTTTTTGAGTTTTACTCTCTACCTTTGTGGCATCGACCTTTGGCAAGACTCCAGATTCCAAAGGTTTATAAAAATCCCATTTCTATGCACGGAATAACAGACAATTCTTTACTGTCTATGGCAATTTATACGAAAAACAATCTGCTGGCTCATTTTCAAGTCAACTTGGTCCGACTCCAATATCGAAGATAAATAAATAAGGTTTTCATGAGTTAAACTCAAGATAACAACGCAATGTGAAAACTATGGATTTCTAATATTTTATTCAATTACCTACTCTCAAAAACCATACTCCTCCTTGTGTTGAAATCTTGGATCAAACATTTCGGAAGAATTAGTCTAGAATTACAAAAAAATTGAGATTTCTGAACAGCCTAAAACAAATTTAAAAGACAAAACAGCTATAACCAGGACTCAAGGTGATTAAAATTGCGAATTGATAAGCATAGCGATACTAAAGGCAATAATAATTGAACTTATTAAAATGTTATTGAATGCAGAGATGATAATGGCGCAGTATAGCAGAGTGATACGTCAGACGGCTTGGGCCCACGCTGGCCGCGCGTGTTCATGACGCTGCTCTCGGCTAGGCTCGGCCAGGCTCGGCTGGCAGCTATCGCTAATCGTAGGAATGCGACCACTATCGTACTATTTATTTAGCTCTTTAACAAATATTTTGCATTTAGACGACATATGTACGGTATATGTTTGTTATTGGATTTTATTTTTGTATTGCGTATCGCGTAGAAGTTATGCTCTAAAATTGTTAAGAACTAAAGAATATATTATGCGATGATAACTGCTGAATAGCAATTTACTTCTAAATTCCTTTATATTTCCTGAATACCATATAGGTGTTGTAATATAAACTGTATTGTTTTTAATTAATTGTCATAACTGGTGTTTACAAACCAGTTGTTTGCCTTTGCCTTGTTCATTTTCGTCAATTTAATTCTGAAATTTTCCATTGACATTTAACATTCTACTGGTCTTGAGTCCAGTTACAGAAATGTTTGCCGACCGGTTGCGGAACATTCTTACTACTTACATTTCTATACATATAAGGCTTCAGTGGTGTTGCTGAGTGTACCGACTATACTGTACAAATTCATGCAAATATATGTCTTATTTCGTTTAGTTTTGTGCCCAAACATCTAATCATTATTAAGTTTGCTGAACTCGTGCTGGAGGTATATTGAATAATATATATAGTTATGAGTATGAAATCTATGTTTGTTGATAGACAAACCGTTGCATAATATCCCGTGTTGTGCTCTGTTGTGTCACCAAGGTTGTTGTATCAGGTGTCAGTTTATGTAATTCTGACACCGTTACATGAATCACTTATGTTTGTAAGTCTTTGCCCTATTACACGGACAATACAGGACAGGACTGCCGTATCCCGTAACGAAAAGAACAGTTGTTTTTTTTTCAAAAATCTAAATAACTTCTAGCTAAATTACTCTCAATTTCAAAATCATTCTTGTGTTTTTAATCTGAAAGTAAAAGTCGATTTAAACACGCAAGGGATCCGTTCGTTGACCGCTATCCTTCCCGGAACTTACAGTAACCGTTACTGCAACATCAACCCTTGTGCGTGGAACAAAACATTTAACGGAACACCTTTATTGTATGTCGTTAAATTATAACTCCCTGCTCTGAATGAGGTTTTATTACTTTCGTTTTCTTTTATTTCATAGACTGTCTTATATCTTTTTAAATAACTAATAACAAAGTTCTGTATACTCAAAGCAAAGACGTTTACAATTTAATTGTTCAGAGATATAGCCGAGTTTTTTGACTGTTTTATGTTACATGTAGGCCTAATGGTCTTTGAGTCATATACAAGAGAAATTTAAAAAAGAACACTGTTGTATCTTTTTTATTTTTTTGTTTCTCTTTACTGAAGGTCGTGCTTGCCTATGTCTAGGTAAGCGTTTACAGATGCGACCTTCCTCCATCTCGTCTTGTCTTCTTGTCTCAGGGCAGTTGGATATTGAGTCCCAGTAGAGCTTGAACTAGATTGGACCAGCTGGTAAGTGACTATCCCCGTGATCTTTTACCTTCAAGCTTTCCAACCACGACGCAAATGTCCGAGTTGTCGGGTTGTCTTCGGGCAATATATTTAAATATCATGAACTGTAGTATGAATTCCTAAACAAAAGCGGTGGCAAAGATCTTGTTTGAATTCGTGCCCTGACTAAGAATATATTAAATGGTATGAATTCATGACATAAAAGTACAGTTAACGTCATTGTTTAGTTACAAATAGAACTTTCGCCGCTTTACAACCGGCCGGTGCTTTGTCCGGACGTCGGCGGACGTCCAAAGGAAGTGAAAGTTAACAACTAGAGTCGCTCCAAAACTTACCTCCGCTATTTGTTTACTAAACAATTCCGTTTTACAAGTAAATGCTGCACTACCTTAACGTTTCTATTCCTAGACGATAACACTTGTATTTCAATGCAGGATGCCACTCTTAATCTTAACGCATCTTAAGCATATAAGTCGACCTGTCCAATGAAATTACATCTCCTAAGAGATCGCATCTCAGTCAAAGACTGCGTGTGGTATCACTTTTAACGTCAGACAATAGCTTTGAATATTTTATTATGATTGTTATTGATTATATCAGAGTGCACGTGCAACTCGTCGCAAATTATAGTTGTAGTATTACTATAGCGCTGGCATCGATCGCTGACGCGGGGCCTTGGCAGTGAGCTGGGTGTGTGACGTCAGCGTGGCCTCATGCCGCGGTGCACATGCGGCGCACACACAACGGACCAGTCCTGACTGCGATCACACTCGTCTGGTCTTACCTTTATGATGATAACTGCCAAAGCTGGTGTGGATTATGTTTGTAAGAAGAATAAAGCTAGCCGATTTGATGTGTGGGAAGAGGATAAAAACATATTATTGCTAAAGAACTGCTTAGAAATAAAATGTTGTGGTTAAAAGAAATGTAATTTTTTAAAAGTTCGAATTACTGACGCAATCATTCCCATTAATGCAGTATAACTTACTAATTTCACTACTACGAGTAGACCTTAAAATACTCTATTTCAGCTGCCAAAACTAAAATATTCATCGAACGTGCAATATGTCCACGGGAAGAATGAATTTATTTTTAACCTAGTAAATAGAACTAAATCTAAATTTATCAATATTTAACCTTGTTGATATGAAAGTGAGTCTGGTATTGATCGACACCGGCCCGCGGTTTGTGTTTCCCTCTACATAGAAAACCATATCATGCCTACTATAATTTAGATAAAGATGATTTCTGTTAAATAAAAAATTTACGAAAGGACGGAACCTCCAAAGTAGGCAAAGGTGTTAGTCGACTCAGTCGTTTTTAAATATACGAATATTTAGTTACGAAGGAATAATAAAGTAAAAGAATCATGTAATATAATAGTATTAAAACAACACTTGTATCTCGTTACCGGAGTCATAAACACGCCGCTCGGCGAAGCTAAAAACATACTTCGAATGATTCGTTACGCATATGTTCTTAATTTATGTATCGCAGACGTCGCTGTTCCAACTCTGAGAGTACTGTTTCACTGAACATAGAGATATAATCAGGATCCTCGATTAAAATAGTTACGTGAATCTTGCATATTCTCCTATTTTGTATTTGACCAATTCCATTATCTGCGTCGTTGCTGACTGTATAAGGCTTTTTCTAGAAGCAAACTATATCCCTTTAGCTCTTTACAAATTCTATCTATCTTCAAATACTATTTTTTTGTAACTAAAGGAACTAAACCCGTGTGCTTGAAGCTATTTTCGTGTTTTTAATTCCATCCTGTATTGTCGTGGTTATAGGAAAACCCACGTCGGAGATGTAAATGTGGATTGCGCGGATTGGCTGCTTGCTGACGTCAGCCGGCCATCCGCTGCCACTGCCAAGGTCGAAGCATCTGATTTACTGTTACCCTATGGCGGAGGGCGCATCTGCCACGATAAACATTACGTCATAAACAAATGCGAGATTGGATATTACATGTGCTAAATATACGCAAAGAATATAAGGATTTGAAAGTATCGTAACACGGAGACTTAACTCATCGTATCGTCATTTAAAGTCTGTTATAATTCAAAAGTCAATCTTGTCTCTCTCCTAGCGACCCGCTGCGTTCACGCTTGGGCTATGTCGTGACTTAGTGGACGACGACCTTTGTTATTGTTAGATGGATTACGATTTAAACTTCTTTGGTTATTGTTTAGTTGATGTTGCATCATTAGTATAGAACGATTTATCTTCATAATGTATAGGGAACTTGCCGCATTGAAATATTAACTGCATCAACTCGTAGAAAATACCCAGTCGTGTATCTAAAAGGGGGGGAGGGGCTGGCAGAGATCCAAGCGAATCAATTATGCATGCTAGTGGACGTGACCGCGGTTGTGAATCATTGCGAGACAATACGAGGACGACGGCTGCGCGCCCATAGATATTGCACACACTATTTGTATACTAAGAAATTTACAATTTCAGCAAATTGTATAGAACGAAAATACAGTTATAGCCTATATGACTGCACAATCTGGTACATTCTTCCTTAATCGTAGCATATATCGTAAATTATGAATTCTGTTCATTCGTAGCAACACGTTGGTTATTCTTTGTCAGTACGTCGATAACAATGCACAATGACATCACGTTTTTTGTGTCACGTTTTCTAACCAGATTCAGATCATACTTTGTAATATAAAATTACAGATTACTTAGGGATAGAGTAGACTTGAAGATTTTTGCGAGAAATTTTACATGTTTAAATTTTTTTTTTAATTAGTGAGTATCGGCTTACATGTACTCAATATAAAGCCCCAGTTCTCTGATAAACATGGTCTGTCGTTGGACGCATTTAGCATATTGGATACTGCCTTATCTAGCACTGTACTGCGCAGTTGCGCCGCAGAGCGCTATCGGCTGCAGCCGGATCACCCACGTCCTTGGGCTCTGTTTACATTAGATACCAGTAGGGTTGATATATTTTATTAAAGACCTATTGGCGTTAAAATGTCTTGTCAACCATTCATTCTAGACAAAATATGATAATGCCATCCAATAACATGTTCTACCCAGTCTTACATTCGTGTGATTTTATACGAGTACAGTGCAGATCCGAAGAGTTCCAAACTTGAAGTGACAACCTTAGGTACTTTTGGGCTTACGGGATAATTAACATGATACTCGTATGAGTTTTAAATTGAATAATCTTTGTTTATCACAAATATTAACAACATAGCTATTACTAATGAACAGCCATTTATGCTACGGTTGTTATCGTTGTTTTATTTAAAGCAAGTCATTTATAAAGTTTTATTACAGTGAAGGAATCTCAGATAATCATCAGGAAATAAACAAAAACTCAAATTTTATTATGATGGAGTTTACATAGACCGTGCATGCAACGGCCGCGTGGTCGCAAGTTGCGACGACCAATCAAATTATTTATTTATTTGTCTTATTCAAATGCTATTAGTATTTAATTCCAGTTTAACATAAAACCTAAAATGTGTTAATTTCCTTGGTGAGATCGCAGACTGTTATTTTTACTTGACAGAGATAGTTTTAAAAAGTTATGTAATATTGTTTGTGCTAACAATTTCAACTTTCGTACAACGACCTTATAGACAATTTATCTTATGACTTCTAATTTATATTTCAACTATGTTATCTAAAAGTATATTAGAAAGAGCATGGTTTACATCAAAGTTACTTTTATACTTGAAAGGTAACCAATTTTATAACTGTATAGTTTTACTGGTGCTGCGTTTTGGATGGTAAAGTTTCTCCACGTGTTTACATCGTTTTAGCAAACATTACGTTTTATATGTTACGTGAACATTGATAAGCCGGTCGATCTCGTCGTTTCTTATCTATTCATGATGTTGTTTTTATTATCCACATTACACCGCGTTACGATTGTCAACATGTCAACTGACATTTATCACTGCTTGTTATGGCTTTACATTTAACATGGTTATGTAATTATTTTAATGTTATTAATAGTGTGAAAATATAGACAGGTCCTGCATATCGATCATAACTTATTTTTGTAGTTAACTTATAGTTAGTGGAATTTAAAAATTGTTGCTTTTTTCTTGTACAAAATAGTAAAGGAGCGAGCGGGCATCTGAATTCACCGAAAAAACGAAGCGACCGCTGCCCGTAGACATCTTCAATTGCAGATGCGTTGCCTTAATTACCCTTAATTGACGGAGAAAGAGACGCACATAAAAAGGATATTTCCTCTTCCTATGCCTCTCTTCTACCATTAAGTGTGCGCGCACACCTTTGACTAAACTATCGCACAACTGTTTAGTCTCGCTTTGATTCGTATGAACTTGTGTAGAGGTGCGCAAACTACTTGATTTTTAGTGTAACTAAACAGTTGAACGAAATAATCGACAATCGTACCACAGTTGTGCGATAGTTTAGTCAAAGTTGTGCGTCCGCTCTAAATCCACTTTTCTTGCGTTATTCACGAAACAAATGAAGGATATAAAATGTCATTTAACATTTTTAACCGTGTTTTGTTTAATAATATTGACTTTGGCGTTATTTTCTCTAAAAGGAAATACATCTTGCAATGACGTGATATTAAGTTTTATGGTAGACTTGTCGCTGTTTTTATGTTTTATTGTTTTTTCGCATTGTTTTGTTATCAGCGCATACCAGGAGCGCATGACTGCCCCGTGTGTAAGTTATCGTGATCTTGAACTTGACTGCGCAATGTCAGCGATACAAATTAAGCATTAGGTATGCTTAGATCTCTCCATTCAGTGCAACGATAAGCAGTATATATTTGAATATAATACCTATATAATTTCGTTTCATGAACTTACCGCGTGATTCGGTTAATGTTTTTCCTCGCTGTGAAAATATTGTGATAGTTTAAACTACGTTGTAATAAACATAGACTACATAAGAGGGTTTTCAAATTTAAAAGGCTTTTTAAAAAGTATACACCATTCTATGGTCATAATTATAGATGTGTCGTTTTATTAGCTATTACTAGAAAATTACATTAAAACAGATAAAGCAATGTTAAAGTTCGTCGCATATTTCCTAATAGTAATGGAATATTTTCAAACGACCACCGCTGTCTGTGGCAGTGGCGGATGGCGATGTTATCACTCGTTATCATCGTTGGGTCGGCGCGGACGTGTTGCCTCCCCCCCCCTCCACTTCCCCCTATCACGTCAACTGTCGCAATTGCGTTATAAATAATTGTGTTGTAAAACAGTACTGAGGTCAGAGTATCTTGAGGGACAGCTAGTTCACATTCGTTTGACGTGGTAGAGAGCATATCCACGATCTGTGCAGCCTTTTTTGAATTTAACCAGTAATAAAATAATGCCACCAAATTAATTATTGTCTATTCTGGATCACATCACATTTTAGATATCATATTTAAAAGTCAGTTTTGTTTATGTTTAAAACTTTTATACGAATTTTCCCAATATGTTTTGTAAAGTTGATAAGAAAATAATGACTATGTTTATATTATGTTTTGGCACGTATTCCGATAACGCGACATATTTACCAAGTGAAATATACATCGTGACTATTGTTCGTAATACAACATTAATTTACTTCATTATCAGTGTGTTGCGATTGTCAGTTCAGAATACAAAAAAACAACATTATTTCACGTTTTATAACAACATCTATATCAATTTTATTTATAGTTTTACATTTGTTATTAAAAACTACGGATTGATTTAGATGTGGGAAACTACATTTAAAAGAAATCCAAGGGATTCAATGAAAAATTTCCTTTGTCGTAACGACAATAAAGTAATTCAATCTTTCTTCCTATCCTTTGAAAGATAGTCATTAGAAGCAATAATCAGACTAGTATCAAAGGTAAACTATAAAAGTTCCAGTCTGGTTGGCTTCGACACGCGATATGCCAGTGGATGATGCCAGTCACGAAATGTCAAAGATTACGGCCGCCGCAAGTCGAGAACGTAAGCCGCAGAGATACCTCGCAAATACCACGCAACTAGGCTAATTCTTGACTGGAACTATGTTGCTCTTGTACTTATAAGATAGTAAACCTGATTACTTGCTATATTAACAGGCTGGAGTTGACAGCTTCTAAAGTTCATGTAGTCGGAAATAGGTATTGAAGTACAAAACAATGAACAAGTACAGTCAGGGAATCTGGCAGTGTTGTAAAAAGAGAAGTTTGTCTTGTTGCAAGAAACAAAGTACTGATTCTGTAAGTGAACTAGGAAAGTAGAGAATATTAAAATAGTATATAATTGACTCTATCTTAATCAGATGCATATTAGAAGTTTCTTGCAATTGTTAGGAAATTACAATATTTAGAAAGAATTTAACCTCCTATTTCTGATAACGGTTGGTAACGCATTTACGTTTTTAAACACGTTCGTGATATACTCTCATACAATTATGTGTCTGCGTGTTTCGAACTCATATAAGAGGCAATTACTAAAAAAGTAGAATAAATCGTTAAACGAATGGAATTCTAGCTCATTTGGACATATTGGGGCTACCAAAATATTTCCCTGACGGCCGCGCGTGACCACCACCCACGTTACTGGTGGTACACACGCGACTACACACGCTTTAAGTCTAACACGCTATATTGTAGACTAGTATATTTATTTCAAATATACTACCACAATGAATATAAAAATCCCTTTTCAATTAGTATGATGCCTACGTCATTCATTTTGTAGCTAGGACATGCGTTTCTCATATACCTATACTTATAGTTATAAAGAGGAAAGATTTGTATTTTTGTACGTATTGAAATTACCCAAAAACTACTGGGCAGATTTTATTCTTTCACCGTTAGAAAGGTAATTTATCTGTGAGTAACATAAGCTTGTTTTACACGTGGACGAAGTCGCAAGCAACAGCTAGTGGTTAATAATGCTATAAAAACATTTAAAAACATCCCTTTAAATCCGATTTGTGAAAGAACATCACGTGTCACGCGCAGGAACTGCACTAGTCGCTTCACGTGCTTGGTGTAATGCACGTGATTCTAGCAAGCTGAAGTATAGATATCTGTAAGTTGCTCCTTGAGTTTTGTTTATCATATAGATAACTATCTGTCATGTACCTGAAGAGTATAAATAAATATACTTATCCTGTTGATGAATTTTTCATACTGCTTTGCTGAGCGCATAATAAACTTAAAAAGTTGAGACACTTTATACTCTAATTTGTTTAAAATATATAAGAAAAATGTTTTTAATTGTGACGAAATGATGAATTGTTGATTACTTTTGCGATTTTGCGATGTAAGATTTAACATTTTAAATTATGCGTATACTAATATACTATAAGAGTTTCCCATAATCTCGTGCAAGGTACATAAATCAATGATATAATCGTATTGCGCGACCGAGATTGTTTGCGACATCCAAAAACTTCTAATTCAAAATAGCTATCGTTTTAACACGATTAAAATAAAACAGAACACCGGAATTAAGCCTATTGGAAACTAGAATATTATTCTTTACGAGCGAATTTAAGAGTCGGGTACCTTATTTCATATAGACGCATAAAAAACAAAAATCTTATATGTTTTTATATTGGATTTCGTGATACCACCGTCTAAAAAGATCGGTGGCAACAATAAATCCCTTCAGACCTGTTTATTGTGTATCATAATCCCTTTTTATATCAAATGTCGAATATAGGTAGTTTGTGAAAGGATTTTGATTTGGACGCGCAAACGTAGTATTGTGCCAAGAAATGTGTTTTCGTCCTGTTTTGCCTTCGTATTCTAAATAATGTACCGTTATCGGATATATTATGGACAGTTTTTGTAAGTAACTATTATATTATTTATATTTATAAGTTAAAAGCAATATTCGATTTTGAAATTATTTGCTTATCCGATGTATTTGTTAACATCTTCTAGTTATTATAATCTAGATGAACTAATTAACTTCGTTCATAAAAGAAAATACAATTTGGCTAACAAACCAAACTCGAGTAACAGTTAAGAAAAACCTTTATCATATATCACGGGGTAAGTAGATAATATCGCCTCGATGTGAAAATAAAACTCATGTTAAGGGCGAAGGCTGACCTTTTGGAGTAAACGGAAATTGCACGTTATCTTTGCGATACGGCAATGGACGCCACTGGCTATTCTCAGTAGGTTTTTTGAATCACCTTTTCAATTAAACTTAGTAAAATATCTATTATTTATGTTTTTACGATATAATTTTTTAAAGAGATAGAACAAAAGGAAAACGTTTTCTTATTCTGTTTTATAACTTCGGTTTTACCCGGAATTATTTTATCTAAATGTAATTTTATATCAAAAAGCTGAATGTATTGTGGAACACGGTAACAAAAACAAAGTTACGATATTTTTTCGTTATGAAATAAAATTTAGTTACGCGAACACAAAAGGCAAATCCATAGGGAGCTTTTACACTGAAAATGTTAATAAATACAATACATTTTTAATTTTACGTACTCTTTGTTATATGCTTTTTAGCATACTGCGGTCGCTGTCGCATCGAAAATTATGTTGTTCCAAAAAAAAAGCAGACTATAAAATCCAGCTTGCAGCCAACTTGGCAACTTTTTTAATTAAAACTATCACTTTTCACTGAATTGCATTTTGATATTTTTACTTATAGAAACTTGGTGTGATGCTGTATTAATTATAAAGTTTGTAATCGTCCTCTATAAGTACTGCAAATTATTCTCACAAACTTCGTAGTCAGTGCGTAAAACTCATCAAGTAAAAAATGTAATACATTATTTTAAATTTATTTCAGCGGATCTCATTCCAGAGATAATTACATCCAATGTTGAAAATAACTAGTTACATTAAAGTTATAATTGAAGGCGATTTACAAATCTGAAATTGTATAAATTATCCAACATAAACTTCCATTTGTACGTACTATATTAAAGTAAAATAACTATTTAATTACAGTTGTCATACAAATACTAAGTACATAAACTTTAAAGTTTCAGCCGTTATATCATTTAACTTAAAGCAAGAAAAGGCAAGTTGAGAACGGCAAGTAATTGCCGCTACACAAATTTAAGTACCCGGGAAAATTATATTTATTGCAGTTGTTTCAAAGATGGTAAAAGTTTTGTGATATAATTATTCTTTGTCGCTGCCAATTGAGACCGGGAAATCTAGGTAAAAAACATATATACCGGAATTCATTAAAACTAAAAAAAAATATATAGCATTCTAAAGACGACTTCGTGTTGTTTTATCATAGTATCTCTAGCCTTTACTTGATAGAGACACTGTCGAGTTTCCTTGTAAGGTAATTCTTAAGTACGTAAAACATATTAATTGAAAAATAACCACAAAGAATAGTATGCAAATAGATATCTTAAGAGGTATACTCATACTTTATGTTTCTGCAATTGCATACGGTCTTCATTGCACATTCTTTATATGCACAAAACGAAGTAAATTTAACATGTGCTAGTCTATTTCTGTTATTTTCGTATATCAAACGTTTGATTCTGTGGCTTAATATAAATGAATTATTATTTTAAATTCCCTATAGAAATATCATCATCGAAAATGTTTTAAAGTTTGTGTAAATTTAGTTAAGAGTACGATTTAGAACCTTTACAAAATACGAGTAGAGCTAATAAACAGACTATAATTGTGTTTCAATTCGTTTTATAGCTATCGTACAATGCAATTTACCCTTAATTTGAATCCGCTACTGTGTTCGAATTGGTTGCAAACTATTAAATACTTTTATACCTTAATTTGATTACAAAATGTTGTTTATCTCTTAATTGGATTGCGTACGATTTATTCTAAGTTAATCAGTTGGTAGAAACTATAAATTAGTAATAATAAAATACATTTAGAGGAGTAAAAAAAGTTTAGACCAATATTATTTTGCTATCAGTAAAATAAGCATAATGTTGAAAATGTGTTTCATAAATTTGTTAAAGAAGTCGTTCATTTAATTACGCAACTGGGGAAAAGTCTACTTGCAGGGGTAATAAATTAATGATAGATCTTAAATCCTTTGTTCGTTTGTACATCCTATAATTTGATTTTGCTTATTGCATTCAACTGAATGCAAAAGCGAATTCAAAAAAGGAAGTTTCCTTTCAAATGAAATATCTAATAACGTTCCGGTAAGCTCAGTAAGGTTGAATTAAATCGGAAAATGTTGGCTTACGGCAATTGAAACAGCGAGCCGTAGAATGCATAAATTCTTTGTTCTCAATAATGAAAGGGGAACTGACGTCCAGACAGAAATGTAAAGGATCCTAACGGTATTTATGAGTACCTACTGCTAAAACACTTACAAATACGTATTGCTATTCCCGTTTTTTTAAAGGAGAATGAGAGGGATGAGATGATTTTGTGTTTTTATACACTAATTATTGGAATTTGCACAACTTAATTAAGTAAGCAAGGTTTTGTATAAATCTATATTAATCTATACTAATATTATAAAGAGGATAGATTTGTATTTTTGTGTGTATTGAGATAATTCAAAAACCATTGGGCCGATTTCAAAAATTCTTTCACCATTAAAAAGCAACGTTATCAGTGAGTAATATAACCTATGTTTTTTTAATATCACGAGGGTGAAGTCGCTAGCAACAGCTAGTGTTTTAATAATTTAATGTCATAGTTGTTTCTAATTGCAATTCATTCACAATTTCTGTGTAACAAAAAGTCTCAATTGATGGTAAGAATAAATTTTACCATAATAACTGTCTTTTCGTATTTCAATCGCCAATTTTCATAGCCGGAGAGGAAATTGAATTCGATTTCCCGTAGGTAACGTAAAATTGGTAGGATTTAAGAGATGCTATCTGTTACTATTAACTGCGTCAGGACAATTATCCTTCATTTTTAACTGTGAATTTCTTTCTACTGAATCGTATATATCGGGAGGTCTAAGGAATTTAATTTATAACAAGGGGTTGTGATCACCGCTAGAGATTAATTTTTAACGTGTACAAACTTCTGTAGTCCTTGAATTAAAGATTGCGCAGACCGATAGATCTTACAGCAGTTACATATTTTAGCCCCTGGCTGTTTACAAATAGCAATATTTTGCATAGAGAAGGTTGCTCATTAATTTCCTGGAGAATTATTTAAAACGTCGAAAGTAACCTGAGTTGTTTGTTTGAAAAAAAAATAACGTGTTCTACTATTATACTTTTTAAACATTTTGCCATTCCATGATTTTTTTAACCATTTATTAATAAAAATCTTTAAGTTATTATCTTTATAGACTACTTTTTTTTTTTTTTAAATACTAGTCTCATTGGTAGAGTTTCAAATTGTTTTCAATCAATTGGTCCAACAAAGGGCCAGTTGTGTAAGCTGAAAACTGTTAAAACACGAGTAAAAATATCAGTATTGTGTCACGATCAGCCCCAGACGACGGACTTTTGTGCGTTCCGACGAACATTTTTCACGTTTACCTGCGATGACGTGTTGCCGCACACAAAAGATACGGTCTTTTTGATTCCAGCCTGTACGTGCAACTGATATGACAGGTAACACGTAAAAGCAAGCGTTATTTCGTTGACGTGTTATTTTTAACGTTTAAATTTTTTTAACAGAGGTAACTTTAAATATCAACGGTAAAAATAAATAAAATTGAGACAGATTTGACGTAATTTAACGGGTCTTAATTAGACGTATAACTTTAAATTGTCAGCTATCTACAGAAATATCTGTAAAGCGAGCGAGCGAATATTGAAGACGTAACTAACTAGCATTTCTAAATATTAATTCGCCGAGAATTATTAAAGAAATCTTTATAATTTACTAATATAACTAACAACCTTTATTAAGTAAAAACCGTTTATGTCAACAAAAAGTGATAAATTGTATGTTGTATTCTACACAAGCGCATTTCTAATAATGGCGACATGAGAGGGTCGATGTGTTGTTTACAATTGAAACTTCCTCGATGTCAGTTAAACATCCCTAGTCAGTAGTTAGCGTTTCAAAACAAATGTAACAATGAATCGTTTAGATACATTACAATGTAATAATGTACAGTGTACGTTTGACTTTCGTCCGCGCAATGCCAGAATGCCTGTGTTTT
The DNA here is from genome assembly GCA_026546675.1 of Papilio helenus. Classification (NCBI taxonomy): domain Eukaryota; kingdom Metazoa; phylum Arthropoda; class Insecta; order Lepidoptera; family Papilionidae; genus Papilio; species Papilio helenus. Next base: position 7,545,583 of record JAOCNA010000006.1, read on the forward strand.
CTGTGCCCCTTAAAAGTGTAAGTACACGTAACGGAAATAATTAAACCATATTTGTGCTTTGTCGTGTTTATATGTATATACAAATATTATGTTACATTTTCTTTATAATTAACTTATGCGGGGCTTTGAATATTAGTATCTACGTAAAATAATATTCTTATAATTTTTAATTTTTGACAGATTATCATCACGCTGCTGTTGCTTTGTTTTACAAATTATTCAATTGAAGGTATACCAATAAGTAACGGATTTAGTCTTAAATTCAATCCTATATCCCACAAGGAACCAATCAAGCCAAGATCATTTGGTGCGTTATTTGCGAAAATACCTCAAGAACTTCCACGTTCCGTGCACAGTAACCAGGACCTATCTGAGGCTGTTTTCGCACATCCAGCTAATTTGGCGGACGGATGCACAAATCAGGTCGCAAAAATGGTATATCCCAAAAGTGTTGCAAAATATATCAACGATACACAAACACCGGAGACCGTGAACTTTATAAACTTACCTATTATAAGTCAGCATGCGGAATCATATAATGTTTTAGTTGCAACTGCTCCTAAAAATATCAGAATAGGCCAAAAAAGGGATGCCTTGCCGACAGTACTTTACGTTGTTTTCCCAGGAGACGGTGAATCAAATGATACAAATAACATGAATTTACCAGCGATTTACTTTGTTAATAAAGATGACGAGAAAGGTGAAGTTACGAAAAAAGAAAAACTCGAACCGATCTTTATAATAGATAGTAACCGTACAGTGACTGGCCTTAAAAGTAAAGAAGTCTCCAAGTTTGTTAGATTTAAAAATAAATTGCGAAATCTATACGATAATACTACGCCACGTACCTAATTGTAGTTTTAAAATAAAATAGAACAGTTAACATATTTATTTGCTAATTTTATTATTTACCTTATGCAAATTTTATAAAGTAAATGGTCGACTTTATTAAATTTAAGGTGTTTTTATTTTAATATCCTTTTATTAAATTCTTGATATGAAATTTTCATGATTTTCAAAATATACGAGTATTACTATTGCATGGCTGTTTTACATGTTAAGTGTAGTTATAAGAAAGTGGAATAAATACAGTAGTAACTACTCCATTTGAAGGTTGAACATTTATCTGATAGAACTCTATCCGTATCACAACTTGCATAATCCAATTCAAACTTTATGACGGCTCCGGGTTAGCTGCGAGCGCATGTCTCCGAAGTTGGACACCAGGTTACTGGCTTATTGCGGAGTAACCTCACTCACGGGTAAGCTAGACTTGCATTTGTTTATTCTCTGACGTCATAACGCCAATATCACACGAAGGCATAACAATGAGGCAGACGATACAGTACAAATAAAGAACATTACTGTTTTAACATTAGGAGTGTGCATTCTAATAATTGAAGTACTGCGCAGTTCTACGGTTCACATCATTCCGTTTCTGTGAAACATAAAGTTTGAATCGCACTGTGCTTAGAGAACTATTCACAACCAGTGGCTAGCTAATATCGAACATACGTTGCTCTCGATATTGCCGCGAACGATTGGATACTCCGATAAACCTAAATTAAATTGTTTTTATTGACAATCCTCGCTTTTCAATACACTCAAAGTGGAGTATTGATTCTCTTGTATGTTTAGTTATGGTTTTATATGCTTTTTTGGATTGAAAGTTTTACAATACCAGTATGTTTTGTTAAACGTTTTAAATTTATTATATCACGTTAAAAGTAACGGTCGTCTGTATATTACAACAGTTTGTCAATATTTAAATTATAATTAGAATGGATTCCATTATATAATAGTATAACCGTGAGAATTTATCTTTGAATCGAACCATCGCTTTATTGCCTTGCATTCATAAGCTATAAAAGGGTTTAAAAAGCAACCCGATTTAAGCTATTCAAAACAATGGACTATAAATAACTAATTCTAGTTTTTCACTGATCCAGAAGCCTTTAGAAGTTACATATATTGCCGAGAGGATAGAATGGTCATTATCACGCTCCGCGTATTAATGATTCCTAGGTCACTTATTGAGGTTTTAAGTATGTTTGTTTATCTTGTTTTTATAGCTTAAACACTTAATTACGACATTGCGATGCCAGGTTTATCTATAACATTTGAAAAAAAAACACGTCAATAGCCTTTTTGCTGTTCGTTAAAAAATTATACGTTAAAATTTTATTAATTAAATTAAAAACGAGCACTAATAAATATCTCTCTGTATCTACTTTCTAACTAAAACAAATGAGACTTGTCTACAAAATCGTACCAATACATGACTTTCGAAATTCGATAACGAATTGATGATATCTAAAATCGAATAAATGATTACATTTTTAATTAAATAGCTGTTGCACGCGACATCATCATCAGCAGCCTTTTCTGTCTACTGATGTCTGTGACAATGTCCGCGAAAAATAAAAAAAGAACTAATTATGTGGCTTATGTATTCTTTCAGACTATGAATAGAAAAAGACTATGTCCCATAGCTATGCCAAATTTTGTCGAGTTTCGTTACGCCGTTGATAAATCTTCATTGAGAGATTCCCCTTTTAAAAATCTTTAAGGCTTTTACTTTATTTTCTTAGCAGGAATATTAATTGGCTGTTCTGTTGTTTATTAACTGTTGCAATATTTTACTTTCAAAGTAAAAACATAAAATCATATGTAATTCGATCAATCGCCAGCGAAAGTAAGTAGCTGTTAAGTAGCCAAGTTACATAAGTTGCACACTTTACGTCCATTTGCATAATTAACATAAAAGACAAGAAGCCGCATTGCTGTGTCTTGTAGATTAGTTTCAAGGAATATCATTGTTAATTACACCATGTAATTCCATTGTCGTAATACTTGTATTAAAACATATTACCTTTCTTATTTCAAAGGAACGACATGTTTTTAAACAAATATTTCGACAGTGAAAACAGAAAGGCTACGCTACGATTCCAAGAAACAACAAAAACGTTTTCAGAAAATCTTTAAGTTTTAGACTAGAATTCAGAACACTGATAGACGAGTGATACTAATACAAACTAAAATTCTAGGTTTCAATTTATTATAAGTAAATGATGTTATATGTTCAAAATGAATTAGTTAAGTTGTTGATTTGAATAACACTTAACACGTTTAATACCGACTTGCCAGTTCACTCGTAGTATCACTGAACGTGTTTAGTGTTCTCCAAAGACAAATACGCAAAGCTTAGTGTACAACAAAATGAGCTCCTCTGGTGGTTCACGCTAATATAAGAGCAAAAGTGAATCACTTTCACCGATTCAACATAATTTTGTAATCAGATCATGAACATTTTTCATAACCATTGTAGCATTTAAATTAAGCTACATAACATGTATGGTGAATATTTGTTTGGTAATTATAGAAAACATTGGATTATGTTTTTAAGAACAAGATGTGGTACCAGTGTAGCGTAACGCAAAACTCAAGATAAATATTAGAGTGCGAGGGTGAGAGAGTGAGAGGGATAAATATATTTTTGACAGTGGTATGCTATAGCGTATTACGATCAGTAAAAACATTATTACTAATCTGACGATCTGTCAGGAAATCTGATTGAATTTGTTTATAAATTTTTCACTTTTTATGAACCGACATAAAATATATTTTGCATATATGCAAATATATAAAACTAATTAATCATTTATTTGTCATCTAATAGTAACGTGTTAATTATGTAATGAATAAGTTACCTTTATAAAAATAGATTCATATTAGACACGTCGAAGTTTTGAAGTGGCACAAAACAGCCTAACAATCATTAAGCAGTTAAGACTCGTCCATTAGAGGTGATAATTGAGGCGTTTAAATTCTTCAACACTTCGTAATATTAAAATTACTTAATTACTTTATGAAGTATTTCTTTATGTACGAGATGTTATAAGTAGATAACATTATGTTCGAATCCTCGTGAACATGTAATTTGTTATTAATGATTGTTATAAAAATCTCTCCGTCATTTTCCCTTCGGAATACTTTACATGAAATATGTGAAAAAATATATATTTTGCTATTACAGGCCAATAAGTTTTATAATTTCCAGGTAACAAGCGACATGTGGAAATGTAGACGCTAATTATAATTAAAATGTAAATGATACTCGCTTTAAAGTTATTACGCTCTTCAATTAACTTTATTCAATGTAACTGAGCTTTTGCAAAAACAATGCAAAAAAAAAACAATTAAAAAAAATATACCAAACAAATGAAATTTATTTTTTTACGTTGTTCTTTTGTTTTAATGAATTGAATACAGGGTAATTAAATCATTTTTAACGTGATCGAGAGTGCGTTAATTGTCATTGAGTTCAAAAATGCAATTTTTGAAAGTGTTTAATTTATCCATACAAGACATATCTGGTTTTTTTATCACGTTTAGGTCAAGGCAAATCACATGTGATTTTTAAATTGCTTTTTTGTAGATGGATAATTGGACATTAAGTAAAAATAAAAGAAAAAAAATTGTGATATCCGTATAGCTTATAAAATATTTTTAAAACTGAAGACTTCTCAAACAAATAAACGTAGAAGAGAAATTTGTCCTGAAGTACGAAGTAAAAAATCAAGAATGTTTTATTTGTACTTATAAGTATCCCTTGTCATTGATATTGTTTGGTTTCACTTATATTTTGGATACTAAATTTCTTCAACACACAGAAGCCAAGGCCACCTTTCTAATTGTGTCGGAATTCTGAATAATTTTTTGCTGTTAACTCCAAACAAAGAAGTGCTCGGACAAAAGCGTTTATGGAATTTATCCATTAATTACGTCTTATTAACATAATAATAGGCGATATATTTGAATACTACGCTTTGTTATAATTGCGTAACGTAACCGAAATCTATGCAGAGTAACGCAATTTGTGGCTTTATTAAGTCAATTTACGCAACGACTTTGAGTTTGTATTAATGGTTAGTAGAAAGGATATTCTATTTATTAGACTGCGACGTTATAGGTAGGGTAATGGAAAGTTTAAGTTTTCTATCACGTTGCAAAAACAATTGTGCAAAAAAAAATGATTTGAAAAGTGTTAAGGCATCTTCAAATATTATTTTAATTAGTAAACTTCTGTTATTAACATATTTAATGATATATTAATTTACAGTTTATCCAAAACCGTTGACTTATTTATATTTTCATAATTCGCATCGAAAAACACTGTATAGAAAATTTGAATTTTAAATGATTCAACATAATCTGAGATTAAGTCAAGCGAAAACACTTTTGAGGCGTGCAAGGTCGTAGACAGATAGTATCATAAATTCATTGTACACCCCCCTGAACACTGAAGGTCAATGAATGACGTTGAAGTCGACAGAAGCATTATATTGAAACCTCTATACGAAAATCGACACCCACGATCAAGTTCTTGTGGTATTTTTAAGAAGCTTTAATGACCAAGTTTAATAATTAATCCTTGAGATCGGTTCGAAGATTATTTTTATAACTTTTTACTAAGATCCATCGCTATCTAAACGATGGATCAGGTTGTTCGATCATTACTGCAATCGTTAGTTTAATTTTAAAGCAAATGCATACATTAAAAACATTAATTAGATATTCTTTAGGTATCCCTTAAACATATTTCGTTACAGGTTATTCGAAAATATAACATCTAGGTGAAGTTATAACTATACAATACACTTTTTGCGAGTTTCCACATTTGTTTGTACAGGTGCTACGAAGTTGATGTAATTAAAAAGTGGTTATTAATTAATGCGTAATTAGTGTTACATTTGGTAGACGGCGAAGATTTTGTTTTTAAACTTTTTTTAATTCTTATTCTTACTCGCTGCATAAAATTATATAACTTCATAAGATTAACAAATAAATCGGTTAAGATTAATTAATATTAATTAGCTTATGTAAAATTGTGTAGGTTAATCTACTTTTACTACAAAGGATTTTTACTTATTTTTTTTCACCATACTGTCGTCTGCGAGATGTAAGGTTTAGTGAATATTACTAGTCATTCAAGCGTGAGTCAAGCGCAAACGGCTGCGGCAGTGAACAACCGCCTTTATGTAGTCGCGCGTATTCCCACTGTAGCGACGACTAACCGCGAAGTGAAGATATGCCCTTAAGGAGGGAATCTAAAGAACGGTAAACTGCTTCTGAGAGGCAGCAGGGTTATAAGTGTTTTACAACACTATTGCGACTTCACTTCTCTACCCTATTGTATATGTGAAGACGATGAAGATATTGTTAGATTATCTAGTATTCTTTATAAATCATATTATGCAACCGTTTAATACGAAATAATTCCGCGTTGGTGTTTGTTGCTGGCTAGACTTGTGTTGCATTATACCGTGATATGTGTTGTTGCCGCTCTGTTTAGCGCAATGTTACTGACTATTCCACATTTACTTCAAAATACTTGTACAAAATGCGACGCAAGATGAAATCGCATCGGGTAATACAAAACTGTAACATCCGCATTGCTGTAATCGTAATTCAGAATATTAATAAAAATAAATGTTATCAATACACACTTACTCGTAAGTTATAAAACATATACTGCCAAATGCCGTGCATCCAAAATATTTGAATGGCGTTATACTTATATTAAATGCTTTTTACTTATAGAACTATTATGCAATTTTACCTTGTTTTTTTCCGGAAAGATATTCACAATAGTTCTTGATAATCTCCATTGTTTACCGTTGTTTTAAAAATTATATTTTTTT
>JAOCNA010000006.1:7552386-7573725 GCA_026546675.1 Papilio helenus
CTAAGGATTCTTACTACATGGATCAATCACGAGGCAGTGGTGTTCGCGCGTGGCGCAATTCCTTTGCCGTCATTCCAACTTTTCTTTAAGCTTAAAACAAATCCATGATAATGACATAAATGGTTTGCGCAACTGCCTACGTACTATCATAAATAATTGACGGGTCTTCGATGTAACCTCTCGTCGAAGCAAAGCCCAGCCTTGAGTGTCGCAACACACGCCGCTTTGCAAATCTGACATCTACCTAAATACCGAATACTTTTCATACGAAGTATAGTTAAAAACACTAAAAAAAACAATTCCTATACTTAGGTCAACAAGCCACCAATTGCAGATATGCCAAAAACCTGCAGTCGTTCGGTCATCTTTATGGTGAATCTAATAAAAATAAACGATAAATAACTCTAATTAATATAGTAATTAATATAAGTATTCAAATAATGTTTTTGTAACTTTATTACATATAAATAATGATCCTTAATCATAGTAGCTATTAGATAAACCTATTACCACTAAACCTTGACTCTAATGACAATATACATAAAGCTATCTAAAAATTGATGTACAACAATTTTTGATTTATCTGATGCTATGTAACAATTTTACATGCATGATTGGTATTGTGGTCGGTCGTTAAACAGAACCATTTTGTGTCTTAAATTGACATGATAATAAAATAAATTAAATTACCAATCTCTTTTTTTAATTACATAATATATTATCGTGAGCTACTTTTTGTTTGTCTGAATTTTAATGCAGTTATTTGTAAAAATTACATATAAATTAAGTTACAAGCAAGGATATCTACTACATGGCTTTCCGTATGTCCACTGAGACCTCGTTGCCTTAAATCAGGCATGGCTATGGTTAACTACATGCCATACAAGGGCTATGTAATAGTTACATATTTCGTAATAAAACTCACACAATACATTCAAATATTTTGTCAACCTTATCACATAGGTGTTGCATTTGTAAGGCCAAGTTGACCGTTAGGTGGCGCTGAGTTGCTCAATTCCTTACGAAAATATAACATTCTCCTCAGTTCAAGTCTTTTTCAAACAATTGAATGTCGAAGTTAGGAATAATCGTATGCGGTAAATACATCACAATTACTGTAAATAAATGATATTCAAACACAAATTTTAATCCAAAAGTTTTAGTTTTTTTCTACATTAACGACGTAAAGTCCTTGACGGTTTTATACGTAGATTAAATATTCTCTGTTTGTTATTCAGAACGCCATCACCCACAAGAAGCATGACGGTAATTTGGACAAACAGACGGCCACTTTCACGTGGACTCCATCAGAAGACTTGGACGGAGAAATTAAGTTCAGGTAAGGTTTTATATCCCACATAAACACATGTGATAAACTTTTTGGTGCACTGTGGTCAGATGCGGAAAAGAACAGGAAATATGAACTGGTTAAGTATGTTAGAAAGAAAGAAATATGTTGTCTAACTTCGCAACAGATATTTGTGTGAATTTCATAGTAATCGTGTTTATCCTAATATTTACTATTACTTGTTTCAGGGCCACTATAGCGTTCAACGGAGCTGTGTTCTGGGTTGGCGTGGAGTCCGCTCCCGTCACCATCACACACTAATTACTACCTAGATGTTAACTTACGTATAATTCGTATTTAAATGGTGATATATTCTTGACTGTGAAATTTATTATTTTTCTTAATTAAATCGTAAAAAAGATATAATGCATTTTTATTCACCCGATAAAGATCTTGGAACTTTAGTTTCCTTTGCCGAGGCATTTATAAAATATTTCATCTCTCTCGTTTTATTAGGAAAAACAGAGATGGAATGTGTATGTTTTAAGAGTTTTTGCGACGTAATTTCAGGGTTAAAATTACATATTCAACTGTTAAAATATTCGCTCATTACGCGCATTAAATGTTAATAAGATTATTCTTAATAAAATAATAAGGATTAATGAAATTAAACAACTGATTTTATTTTAATTATTTTTATTTTCAATGTAGCACCTAGTAAATTTGTTTCGAAGATCCTCTTACAAAAACTGCTCCAAAAATGATGGATAGTTTAGGAACCGACTTGCGACTACTTAAACGAATTTAATCTTTAATAAAATATTACAAAGAAAAACTATTGTTTATTTGAGCCTCGAGAAATTAAACCAAAATATTAATCTATTTAAACTGTTGCATACAAATATCTTATGAATTAAATAATTACATATATATTATTAACCAATTTATTAAATTAATTGACTAATTAAAACAAAGATAAATTTTACATGTAAAGTACATAGATCTAATCTTGGTAATTTTGGAAATATCCAGAGACGGAATGATTTCAGCGATTTACATGGGTTTGCACTGGTGTAAAATCGTCATAGAAAATTTCTCCACACATTCTGATAGAAAAAAAAATCTTGTATACATCTGTAGGCATTTGGTAATAAAAAACTATTTATAAACCTAAATAATTCGGCAAGCATCAGTAATTAATATAAAATAAACAAATATTGCAATATTAGTACTACTGTAATTCTTGTATGAAATGTATTACAAAACTGTGGACAATATTTACTAAATTTAGTGTAAATTTTACAAAACCTAATCTATTGTATATCATGGCAGTACTATATGAATTATATATAACCTAATTTCTATCCAAGTTGAAAAATGATATATTCCTAAGTATGAGAATACATGACCGATTAAAATCTCACTAGGTGTAAACAGTAAATTGTTGCAAGAATCTGATGACAATAGTCTTATTGGTCTGCAACATATGCTATGTAAATGCATAGAAAAACATGTAATTCCTATATCATACAATTCCTTTTATAGTCAAAAAAGATAGCGGTACATTATTGAAGACATAGAAATTCCTAATTACGGTTTTCATGTTATGTTTCTATCAGAATTGTTTTAATTGTATTATAAAAAATACTAACTTAACTGCCACAATTATAGTTAATTGGACTCTTAAACAGACCCTTAGTTATGAAAAAATATACATAATTTCTTTTTACGCATCACTCAGAGATGTTTAACGGACATTAAGATTAGTCCTAATGTTACTCAAAGTTAAAAACAGACATTTCATACTTTATTAATTAAGTTTGTCGCCAATAGTCTGTATAAACTGCAATATAACAAGTAATTGGTCAATTGACACAATTACCGTGTAATGTGACTCATTATTTCCAACTAACATTGATTCAAAAGACCAAGCTCATATTCAGAGAATATTCTGCTCATGAACTTTTGGAAGACAAAGAAAATTAATTTAAAATGTTTCATTAAAAAAAAATAGGACAAAACAACATCCATCCATCTAAGATGAGCACTGGAAATAATGACAATTTATTTTACCTAAAAAGACCAATATCATGTTGATGCAGTTATAGTAGATGTTATATGAGATCACTGATGTATTAATTCTGATAAAAACATGCACAAATATTAATACTAATGGCATTACATGAGTTTTGTGCAAGCATCTAGAATTGGCAAGGTGACAGCTAGGATATGTTACATTTAATAATAAAATCATCTTAAAGTCTTAAAAATCATATAAATATTAATTGTAAGTTACTTTTAACCTATATTTTTAAAAAACAATTACAAAAAAAATTGTCTGTAACTGTTCAAGTGTCATTTTCTGGCAAATTATTTTGCTTATTGGAGCTTTGTTTACAATATTTTTAATTGACATGGCATTAAAAACTGCTATTTAGTAAAAATAGATAATACTGACTTTTATGAATACTAATTATAAATATATTTTGGCAAGGAAATAAATATAAGAAGCGATTTATCATTACATTACAATTCAAACTAAACTTAGAAATCATTTGGTTGGAAATAAATGCATTTCAATTCGATTTTTAACATTAACATCACAGACACACCTGAATAAAATAAATATATAATAAATTATAAGTTCTGAAGTTATCATTGGTTTTGTATGAAGTAACTTTGTCGTTTAAGTTGCCTGTACAGAGAGATATATTTCCCAGCAGCTGAAGTTCTTGGAACCACATACTGTTTACAGAAAAGTTTCGGATCTTGAGCCTTTTCTGAAAGTTCACCACATTCCAGAGCTCTCAAGAATGCCAGCACAAATGTAAAACAGTTATGTCTCTCTTCATTATATCTATGTGCTTCCCAAAGAGGACTGGAACTTATCTAAAAAATATATATTAAAAATTTGAAAGTTAACTACTAAAGAATTGAAAGTAATTAAAACAGAATTGTTTTATGGCAAATTTAAGAATTCACTTTATAAAATGTTTTATCATTTTTCTTGTCTGTGGTAAGAAAAAACTTTAAACAGTAATGGAAAATTCATTAGTATTGGTCAATAATTTATAAAATTACCCACTTTTAAAAGCACACTATCCCATATTTCATTCCACAATTCGTCAAATTGTTCCAGCATCAGACACTGATCCCAGTGTGCGCTGTTGTCACAGTTACTCCATTTCTTTGTCACAGGGTCAACACCCCAAATGCCCTCCTCATTGAACTCAATGACACACCCTTGAGAGTTAGTGACCCCAATGTGCAAGTCTTGCGAGTTGTAATAGTCACTGAAACATTTCAGTTTATCGTAAGCAATTATGACTAAAGGAAATGCCTCAACAAACAAGTATCAACATAAATGCCTACTTAAAGAAAGAAATCGATACTTACTTGAGAAAATCACCTTGAGTAGGCTTCATTACTATCGCCCTTGGATGTTGAGATGCTTTTACAAATGGATATGGAACTCTGAAATGGAAATAGGGCGCATAGCAACACACTTTCTACATCAGTAAAATTGTCTTTACTTAACGAAAAACGACTTACCGGAACGGTAAAAGCTTGTAGTCATATCGATCAAGTTTTTGTTTGCAAACTGGGCATTGTTCCGGAATAATAGTACAAAAAACTTTGTGATCACAATGGTGGAAACAAAGGATACCCGGATCCATATTAACACACAAAATAACACAACTTTATCAATTAAACACGTACAAGATGATCGAGAAAAAAAATCTAAGTTTATTCAGGTCCACTTTAGTAATAAATATTTTAGGATTATAACTGAATAATCGGCAATATACTGGAACTAACTCTCGCTAACAATACTATTGTTCTACAATTCTACATTCTAATTGCACCGTCTTAACTCGTTTGGCAGGACTCTTCAAATAAAGTTCATAATACAAACCAAAATGGTATTTTCATATAATTCATTGTTTTTTTCAATGCGTAGGTTACACTTATAATTTAGTTTCTCGTAATTTTTTAATCACTTTATTGTTATTTGATCTACTTTGACTCAAATACTTCATTATGTTAAAGATATTATAAAATTACCCATTTCGGACATGAGAAGTTACTTTTTAAATTGCTTTCGAACGTACCTGTCAAGTTGCATTTGACGTGACATTTGCCAACATATGATCAAGTTATAGTAAAAACATAGCCTATGTTACTCAGTGATAACATAGCTTTTAATGGTAGAAGAATTTTTGAAATCGGTCTAGTAGTTTTTGAGTTATTTCAATATAAATATAAAAATACAAATCTTTCCTCTTTATAATATTAGTATAGATTGATATTCAGTTCGTTCTTAGAATTAGTGCCAACTTTTCTCGACTTGATCGTAATAAATTACCGATAGGATAATTGAACTTGTACGACCTCCATGATGTTCCTTAGGGTTGTCACATGAAACAAATTTTATGTTTATTTAGACGATCAGTTTTTCATATCAAACAAGAGGAAGCTGGATTAGTCCATATAAAAGACATTTTTATTATCACGATGAACATTATACTTAAATCAGAATAAGTTAGTACAGGTACTAATACCCAAAAGAAGAATCTATTGTAATCTATTTTAAATCACAATTACAAAACATTTTTTCGTATGCTAGATTACATTTAAAAAATCAGCAAATAGTCTACTACGAAAGTCCAGTGCTATAGATATTAAAAAAAAGTTTGTGACAACCCTATATAGTGCATCTAACAGAAAACTGCATCTGCAGTTAGATGCTGCCGTTGCAAGTGGAGCGAGTGCTCGTCAGCGGAGGCTGTTTGCTGAGGCACGTCCGCCGATTGTTCTGTTAGACTATGTCTATTTGTCCTAAGCTTGCACAACATGCAGCTAACGAGTAGACCAACATACTTCGTTATGAACTGCTATGTAGCTTTGCATACGTTTTGTTTTCAGGGATAAAAGTGTAACAAGAGTACCTCACGTCCATTTCATACCTCAGATAATCTGTACTTAATTTCGTCATAATCAATTGACTTCTTAAAGTGCTTGATAACAATTTATTATTTCTTTGCATTTTTTTTCAACAGGATGTATCGTCGGAATTTTCGTCCATTTATATAAGTCTTAGGCGAAACTTTTTATAAAAATGGTAATGTTTATCGCAAAAAATGTAAACACGTTACTGACCGTAATTGTAGTTGATACCACTCAGAACTGAGTTCTAGAAACATAAGTATGTTAAGCTATTAGCCTTGTTTATATTCTCTTATAGCAACATATTAAGCTTACGTCTACGAGTATATGTTTGTATTTGTGTACATACTATCAAAAAGAGGGAGCCCCGTCCAAATTCTAGCTGCGAGCAGATGTTACGTTTTACAACCTGTGGAGATAAAATACATATGGCAGCCACTATGTGGAAATAAGATATGAGAGCAAAAATCAAAATTTCACTTGAAAAAAAATCCTAAACTACGTTCACATATGAAAATAAGACGTGAGTTTATTTGCATTTCCTTTAACATCTAAAATGTAAACAATTCATTATTTTTGTACAAGTAAAATTATATAAGTATTGGACAGTCAATGAGGAAGCTCATTATCTTTATTGAGAGAAACTTAAGTTGTTACGAGTACTTTATCTAGTAATTTAATGACAAACAATATTTCTACATCATCATATTTTCTTATACAACAAATAGAATATTATTTAATAGAAATTACATTATTAAAGTCAGACGATGCCTTCTTGAAAGAATTGAAGATATGGAATCTTTGAGACAAATAGATTCATTGGTGTTTGAACAATATGCACAAGTTAATCATCGACACTATCTGTCCTCTTCTTGACATCAATTGTTTTTGGTTCACCAAAACAACTTCTTACATATTTTAATCAGACAGTTCTGGGATTATGATCAAAGATTTATTTGCGTTATATAATAAAAATGCCATGACTGGTAATCTTTCCACCATCAGTTTTAACATGGGCTGCAGAAGTTTTAATGAACGTTTGAGCCAAGATTACTTGTCTCATGTCCAGTACATCGAGACCTTCGTGATGTTAACGATGTGATATGATATGACGTGATATGATAATATCAACACGGTCTCAACTTCCTCAACACAATGCTCATTAACTCGACACTCGGAAGCTCAACTTCATACATTCACACAATAACAATCCTTAATGTTTTAAATTGTATGGGGGATCCGCCGTTGCTTGAAGGACCCTAAGTCGTACTGGTTCAATGTGTTTCATACAACTTATTCCCGCCTTTACTTATGACAGTAGTAGTCCTCTTCAACATCTTCACAATGTAGTGCCGACTCGCCCGGTGTAATACCATGACCACACAGAAGACAGACGTGAAGTGTGAGCAATTCCGCGTTTCGACTGAAGAGTGTACCAGACGCCTAATTTTAGTAATTTTCCGTTCCCATGCTTTTTTATATGGGAAGTATGGGAAGGTAATTCGATTTGACAGTGGAGGAGAACATAGGAAGGAATCTTTATGCGAGTCCCTCCGTCGATTAAAAACGAGCGCACACCTTTGATTTAAATAACACACAACTGTTGTGTGATTGTCGATTGTTTCGCAGCCAAATCAACTGTTTAGTTGCACAACTAACGAGTAGTGTGCGCACCTCCATATCATAGGAATCAAAGCGAGACTAAACAGTTGTGTGATAGTTTAGTTGCGCGCCCAAAGGATAGGCAACGCATTTGCAATTGCGGATGTCAGGGCAGCGGTTATAAAAAACTCAAAAACATTATGAATATAAGTGGATTTTCATAAATGCAACGTTTCGTTACATGAGGGAGCAAAAAGATATAACGTACTGCAAGAAAGAAAGAGACCGATGTCTTAATTGTGTCAAAACGTGACTTCAAAGATAATGAATTCTACGTTACTGGACTTTTATACTAGCTATAGTTTAACCCTGTGTTGAAATAGAAGACGTAATAACATCTGTATAAGGTTCATATTTGATGAATCCCATTTATATTTCATGCTTTGTTTTATTATATTTCCAGACTCTTTTTTGTTGATATTTAATTTAGGTAGTACACGATGTCTGACGCTGCGGGCGAAACTAGAATACGTTTTTGAAACATAATAACAGTTCATTCAACTACGGTTAATAACAGTTGTTATAACTGCTAATTAGCCGTTTTTAAATTATAACGCAACTTGGAGCGAAAGCAAATAGCATTTAAAATTCGTTTGCTTTTAATTTAACGTCCTTATCTCCGTTTGTCTTTGTTAAGTAAATTATTAGTTTAAACAATTACTCGCGTGTTTAAATTAAAAACTCAGAGCTCTGACTCAGCTAGGATGGCGCGCAAATCCAATATGTCTCATCACATTTGACATCTGTCAGATAGGGACGTGACGTTTATATCGATAATCTAGTGTTGCGCCAATTCTACAGCGCGGTATTAATTTTCTTTTAAACATTAGTGAAGTAAAAAGTATTACCAATATTTGTAAACTATCGTCTAAAATACTGAACTAGTCTGTGTAGTCCAGATCTTCTACATCTATATGTATATATATAAAAGAAAGTTGTGTCAGTTACACTATTTATAACTCAAGAACGGCTTTACCGATATGCCTGAAAATTGGTGAAGAGGTAGCTTAGAGCTAGGAGAAGGACATAAGATAATATTTATTCCGTTCGACAGAAAAAAAAAATTCCACGCGGACGAAGTCGCGGGCAACAGCTAGTATATGCTAAATTTCAACCTGATGTTATGCCGTTCTGAATATACGTAACAAATATCCAAACTTTCACCTTTGACTGAACTAACGCACAACTGTTTAGTCTCGCTTTGATTCCTATGAGCTTATATTCATTGTAGAAAAAAAATCAACTCAATTGGGAGTAATCAGCTGAGGATGTTAACGTGCAACGAAAGCTCTTTGTGGGTTTGTATTACCTTGTTCCGTTTGTCTGTATGACTCAAAACTTAATCAAGTATCTTTGAAATGAAACGGTCTATTAAGTAGATAGTGTCGCGAGAGGGTGCGGGTGTGCGGGGCTCGATTGCGAGTGA
The DNA here is from genome assembly GCA_026546675.1 of Papilio helenus. NCBI lineage: Eukaryota > Metazoa > Arthropoda > Insecta > Lepidoptera > Papilionidae > Papilio > Papilio helenus. The sequence goes on from JAOCNA010000006.1 coordinate 7,561,710, forward strand.
CACGCGAGCGGGCAGTGTGCTAGCTGGCGTGCATCACGCGAGCGACTTGACTTGACGCTGAGGACATGCTACCGGCTATCGCAATCAACTAACAACTACACGAAAACGACGTAAATCTGCTGCTATTTAGAGATTGCAGTATTTCCTGCAAATACATTTCGAAATAGCATTACTTGAGTAATCTTGATTCGTTTCCACACCATCATCGCTAATATTAGTACTGTTCGAAATAAAATCAAGATAAAACGCTACACAGTGTGTCAATATGTTCTTAAGTTCCAATCACTTTAGTATACAGAGCCGCTAAAAAAGTTAAAGGTGTTAAGTGGGATAAACAGTTATACTAACAGTCCCGTTACTTGGGGAAGTTGCAGAGCGGGCGGCGTCGGGAGGCGAGCCTATCCGAGACCACCGGGGATGATAAGCACGTTCAGATTGATTTTTTTATTTTTAAATCTCATAACGTTAGTAGTTAATATAACTCCAAACGCCATTTGCATCTATACTATAGTTAAGCGATTACATATTATTTCGTTTTAAACTAACAGGCAACTTTGTATCCAGTAACAATGTCTAATCGCGACTTTGTAATTGAAGTTACAGTTTAACTTTACGATCACAACTGTTTTTTAACTGTATTTCTTTAACCCTTCTTATCTGTTCTTTACGTTAAAGTATGTTAACAATAACTCTAACGAAGTTTCTTTTGTTACAGGTAAGGCCGCTGCAGTCATGGCAGATAGCAACGGTATCTTTTATACCCATTTCCGGTGGAATTTTATTAATCGTTTTTACTCTTAGTGAGTGCCAAAGTGTTTTAGTCACGTTACATGCCGAGTGACTTTTACGTCTTGTGCAAGAGTTTTCAAAGAAGACCGACAAACATTTTGCAAAGTTTTTACTTTTAAACTTTAAGGTTTGTTTTTTTTGTCGGAGTTGAAGTTGTTTGTTGAAGTAATTAAGTTAATTTTTTGGCTTAAGACTTCGCAAACGTGACCAGGACTCGTGTACTTAAAATGTTATTATTTAAACTGTAAGTACATCCTTCTTTACTTATTTTATAATAGTAATATGAAAGCTTTAAATGATCCTATCAGGTTAAAAGACATATTTGGGACGTAGGTTTCACCAGGTATTTACTAAAAAAGTTAAAAAAAAAAAAGAAAGGACAGCAAATCTGTGTTTATTCCATTTGCGTGTTATTTATGAAGTAAGCGGTAGGTATTAGGTGTTTTACATAAGCAGTATTTACTGATCGGTACTTATGTAAAGAGTGGTCGGTATATAGACATTGAGCGTTTTTCCCTATCTCGTGACTCAACAACTCACCAGCTTTTCCCCTTCGACAAATTTGCATTGGCTACTTGACAAGAGGATTCGACTTCGCGGTGTCGCCTACACAAGTAATTATGAAATCTTAGATGTATAGTTTTTACTTTGTTAATATGTTACCAAGTGGTACAGTGCAATAGTTTTTAAAGAGTTTACTAAGTATTTGATTTAATAAAGAGTTACTAATTATACATTATTAAATGAGACATAGATGCGAGGGTTTAAAGCAGTTTGTGTTGAAGAGCACTACGTCAGCACGTCAAAGTGTCCCTCCCCGTTCCCCCTCCCAGCCTCCTCCCCCGTGCCGGGGGGATACGACGTGGTATTTGAAAAGATGGTGCGCGGACCGGTCTGCCGAAGGTCGTCAGCTTCATCACACTACCGCACGGTTTTTTTCCATAACGTCGCTCCCATACTTATATTTAATATATTCAATTTTAATTCGTATCGTACAAAGACAACTTTGTTTATTTAAAACGTCGAGCTTCCCACGTAGATTTATTTGTACGGAATTTGTCATGTGAGTGCTAGTTTGAAAATAATAATTTGCCTTCTAAGATTGATGTTTGAAGGACAAACATACCAATTTAAATGTCTGTGTTAAATATACATAAATAAAGTCTCACGTTTTTAACCCTTTGTGATAGGTTCCCATTGTACATGTAAATATCAAGCGAGGTAGCTCAGCTTGTCTAGAGACAATCGCATTAGGAATAAACTGCCAGGTTGCCGATGTATATCCAGATCGCAGGAAGATACAACAGAAGGTTTCTATCTTACGCACGAAATTAAAATAAACACTAATGAAACGCCCCTATTCATATCACCTTTTGTATCATTCACGTCCCTGTGTAAGAGGAACAGGTGATGGTAATAAAAATTGACCCTGAATTGTATATATGTATTTATAATATAGCCAAGCAGAATTTCGCTTGTATGGTACATTCGTCAGTCGGAGCGCGCTGCAAACCAGATCGCGGTTCCTTCGCGACCGGTTTCTCCATAGAGTAGTCAAGCATCGCCCCAGCTCGCACCGTAGTTTATAGAACTTGTTTTCACTCAAATATGTGAATGTACTTTACGTCCCCGGCTATATTCACCAAAGCATAATGTATAAATTTGTGTTTTAGTATTTGAAAACCTCAATTGTTAACTGCTCAGTAGTATCTGTATTCAAAAGCAAACAAAAATTGTTCAGATATCTATCTAGTCTTAAGTCTAGGTGAGATGACGAAACAAAGGTCCCACCCCGGGCGGTCGTTGCCTCACACCTTGCCCTGGGAAAGTGCTAATGCACGCGGAGTGTGGGAACTTTCGCACGGGCCCCGCACCGCTCTGCTTGGCTTCCACTCGGGCATGCCGACTGCTTTTTTCAGTCAGGAAATCATAGCCGCCAACTGCCAAGTTAGCAATGATTTATCACTATCCTGATTCATGTATGCAGTTTTGCATTCTAGCATTTTTGCTATAGCATCAAGGATTGTTGATACACAACATCTCGAACTACGTATTAAAATATATCGATAAAATTAAATGTCTGGTGTGGTAAATAATACATTTGAATAACATTTGTAACATTATCTTGATCAACTTTGCACATTTCGTGTCAATAATTGATGAAACCGTTTTCTATTCGGGTGATAGATTCCGCGGCGAGATTCAGCAAACAATCACCCAGTTCGTTGCGCTGCGTCGTTGGGAATATGTCACTAATTATGCTATTGTTCATCAGAAATAAACGCGAGAAACGTTTCGGCGGCTAATTGCACAGCATTCTGGCCGGCTGTTACGCTTCTTGCCTGCGAAGATTGAGCTGAACGTATAGCTGTTACTTTAACGCGAAGTGGTCGGCAACAATGAGGTATATTTTAAGAACGAGAAACAGTTGTAGGAAATAAAAGGAGCCTAGCAACAATAATGTATTTTCGAGCACACAATAGCGAAGGAAAAATACGGTTGATTTCTTATCAACGATAGACTAACCAATTGATATCATGTACTTTAGCTGTAATACTTTAAAAATAACAACGTAGTAATCTCTAAATTAAATCTGGAATTTCGCCATGCAATAAAATGGTGGAATAGGAATAGGTAAATATAATTTCTATTTCATCACGAAGACTGTTAACCAACACCGCAGAAAGCGATGCAGAATTTCATTCTAAGTTAATAAAGAAATCGACAACGACAGAATTAAAAATTATCTTTGGAATCGAATCCGTTATAGGAAGGCAGTATCGCACGAGCGATCGAGCGGTATTTGAGCAATTTTATTGAAACTGTAGCGTTAAATGTTTGCTTTATTGTTACCGCTGAAGCAGAAACTGCGCATTCTAATTCAATCCGTGTCGGACAGAGCTGCATCGCAATTCGCAATGGAGCCGTGCTTGATACATTTGCATGTCATTTCCTTACTTGATATTCATTTACACTAAGTCCGTTCTGCAACCTGCTTTGTCTATCTGGTTAGTATCAACAAATCCGTGTATATTTGGCGTTGGCTACTTTGAGTAAAAATTCTTGTGTATTTATTTAGCTTTTCTATTCTCAACTTCGTCTAGGACTAGGTACAGCATTTTTAATTTTTGTACTTGCTATGCAAGCTGTCAATTTCCTGCTTTTAAGTTATAAGGAATAACTTTCCTTACTAGATATCAAATATGTTTTCCTTGTATTGAGTATGAAATTAGATAACGTTAGCACAAACAGGTGTGTGACCTTTGATTACTCGTTTTAGTAAACGAATGTATTTTTATACAACTCGATATTATTAACTTGCTTTCGAATAGCGATGTTTTTTACTACTTGACGTATGGAAAATTTATAAATGAGCGTTTCATATGCAAATGGAGGCGAATCGTGTTTTATTGTGTTTAAAATGCAAATTTGTAACGGCATTTGGTATCACCGAGTCCGGCGACTCGAGAGCTTACGCAACTTTGACGTAATCGTTACGAATAGGTTTTCTTTAACGGACAAAGCTATTAATGGTGACCTTCGCGACGGCTGCGTGTTTGTATAATTGCGGTTATTACCCATTTGATAGCGAGGGGAAGGGGAGAGGGGAGTACACCTCACCTTGCCAATACCACGTCAGTCTGTTCATTCAGTTACAATTATATCATCTATCCATGTTATCTCTTTTGTTTCGTCGGATACGTCTTTCACAAGTTGTTTTTGCTCGAGTCTTTTTGAAGATCTTTTTGAAGTGGCAATCATTTTTTACGAAATGATTTTACTGTAGCGACATTTCCTTTTTCTACTTTGAATGTCCCATCATTAATGTTCTTTAAGTTATTTTTCCTGATTATTGATTTATTGACCTTTTGTTACAATTAACAAAATAAGATAGACCGATAGAAATAAAAGTAATGCTGAATAACCCTTCTGTGAGTCAACAGAAAATAATGATATTACTGCATACGTTGTCGTAATAAATGAATCAATTATTGTGTTCGGTCCCGTGACCTAAGCTACCAGCGATAATGCCAGCTAACGACGTTACGTATATAAAAACGTTCTTCGATAACGTAATACGAAGATGTTCATAAGTTAGGACATAGTTCGTGCTGTAAAGGTATGTTTATTATATTATAAAACTGCATGATGTGGATTGTGTTGAATGAACAATGTCGCAGTCTCGCAGATAGTGATAGCATAGATCGTGTAGCGTGGCCTAAATCAATGCGGTCGCGCGTCGCGCAAGATGGCCGCTCAAGATGGCGCCGGACGCGGCGACGACGCGCTTCCTTTCACATTCACCTTGACATTTGTCCTACTGTCTGTCTGATTGTCCGCCGCGTCGTGCGCGCTGCTGTGTTGTCGCGGACGACGCGCGTTGCATAAGTAACTGACGCTCACAGGTCACGCTGTTAATACTATTTCTGTACCTACTGGACTTACATAAAAGAATAACCATAGTTTTGTAATAATAACGCTATATCAAATATCTAAGAATGATACGGAAAGTACATAATTTAAAGTATACATGATTTACAAATATTCGTATGTCTTGTTTGATTAGATAAATGAATTTGGAAATACCATTTACGCGCTGCCGGCTGCCTCCCGGCTTCGTCTCCGACTACGCGCTCGTGCAAACATCGCTGCCAGAGTAAACAGTGTTCACGTAATGCCAATGTTTAGGCTCTAAATAGTTTCTCGTGCTTTGACATGTGCTAATGATAGCTTACAACAAATTTGTATTTCATTTTTTTGTAGAATCATCTATCTAATAATATTTACAACTTTGCTTAAACCTTACCTAACTTATCTTTGCTGAAATCCTCTCTTCCATCTACATTTATATTATAAATATTCATATTTTCTTCATTGAATATCATATGTAATTAAATCTGACTTAAAAGACTGTACCGTGCGTTATCAGACTTGCCACTGTCATTGTTGTCATATATTCTTTCATACTCTCGATTCTTGATGAACTAACCAGCTTTTTAGATATTTTATCCATTCAATGATGAAGCATATCTTGCAATCTAGAACATTCACTGACATCGCTTGCCGTAAGCCAGATCACGTGGTGGGCGATAAATCGATGCATTCTATCAGATTATGACAGTAAAATTGCTCCATATAAAGGTCTATGACATGCGAGGGTTAGATAAAAGGTGTTGGTGCGCTGCATTGACGCAAGTGGTAATCTTATCAGGATCGATGTTGCGGTGAAGTGGCCGGCAAACACCAGTACATCCAATTCTTATCGCGACAATCGTTTGCGTCTTTCCACTAATTACTTGATTTTATCTTACCTTGATATTTAGAGTACATGGTTTAGGCTAATTTGAATTATGTTCTTCCTATATTTATTAAGAAATGTACTGCATATCTTGATATATCGACTTATATTTAAATTCTATAGATGACATCTATACATTCAAGTCTTGGAAATTCGGTTTTTTTATACTGTTCTTTAGTGAGATACACTAGATATTTGATAACTGAGACTTACTGTATGTTAACAAATATTACATAACGCTTCTGTTATGATTTATATAATTTTTATTTATGTACTCCATACGTTATACATATAATCACATGCTTTGTTTATCTAAATTACCACTCACAGTTCCAACATCCTAGAAACCTAATCCTCAAACATAAGCCTTAGTGACAGGCAATAAGATTCAAAGTCAAATGTTTAAATCTAAACAGTTTTCGTTGCCAGGATACGGCCTAGGTCACCCAATTAACTCGATATATCAGTTAAATTACTGTGTTTTTTAGTCTTATCTCGTCGTATCGATTGTTACTATAAATAGAAATTCAGTGATAGAGCCTGTCGCAAATATTAATCAAATGATATGATTGTTAGCAAAAATAAAGTTGACAGTCTGTTGCAAAAGTATGGTTTAGTTATTATTTACTTTAAATGTACATTGCTAAAAGTAGTTTACGTGATACAGTTTCTCCCAGAAATACAAAAGGCAGAGGTAGAGGAAGGCCGAAGAAAGTATGGATTGTGTGAAAGAGGATATGCTTAAGAAGGGAGTTGATTCAGATATGGCGACTGATAGAATTGTATGGAAGAGCAGCACATACTGTGCCGACCCTTCGTAGGGATACGGGCAAGTTATTGATGTTTTTCTCCCAGAAATATATACTTTTGTACACTATATAGTATCCGTTTTAAATGTTTACTTAATTCGTTTTATGTCTCATGAATAAAATGCAATGTGATGTTTTTAATTAAATATTTCGTCATTTGTAACATTAAAGAATTTATCATTAAGTTGACAGTTTGCTTTGATGACGTCAGCGGCGTAGATAACGCTTATCAGTTGTTTGTGGCATGCGAGTGCGACGTGTCTTGTCTACACGTTGTCCACTCGTCATACATATATCACTCTGATATTATTGTACTTGGTGTCATCTCCAAGTACACTAATGTCCGGTACGGACAGTTTCGACTGATCCGTTAGACTGTTCAGTTAGACCTATTAGAACAGAATGGATCGAAGACGATCCCATATAATGTTAGGTGGTACTCGAATAGGCCGCGTTAGTTTATTGCCTATTTGCTCTTCACTTGAACGCACACACATATTTTAAAGATAACATTGAAAATGTCTTTGAAAGAAATAATTTCAAGGACATTGATTATGACATAGGAAATAGTACGAGTATATTGAGGAGTGGTACAGAGCAGCTGTTTGTTAGCGCGTGGAAGTTCCCCACTGATAGGAGTTATCAGGCACGCAGGACTAACGTGTAAACTAGATAGTGCTACACAGATCAATATCATATGGCCGAATTATACAATTGCTATAACAGTTTTGTATGGACAAAGTGTTTTAAACTATAAATACAGATGCACAATCTAGTTACAGTTCTTATAAATAGACAAGAATTTAATTCTTTATCCAATTTTAGGAAACAAACAATTCGTCAAAATCTAGCGTATCAGCAAGGAAGAAACTAGCCTAAGAAATTTAAGAAGAGGTCATTTTAGATAACTTCATTGAACTATAAACAATGATTAAAATTAAGTTTAAATAAGTTTTTTTAAGCTAACGTTATTAAAATTCCCTCCTATCAGAGCGTTATCAGCAACTCTCCAAGTCGAGAAATATTTTCATACAGTGCGTAAACATTTTGTTATGTAACTGTAAACCGGAGTCAACTACAATAATTTGTTAAATAAGGAAATATTAAATATATAAAAATATAGGTTTTATCGTGTTCAAACTGTATTGTGCTATTAAAGGTTTTTGTCGTATTGATATACCGATTATATTTTATGTCGTAATTGTTTCAGAGAATAAAATCTATTTTTTTTAGTTAGGGTAATTCCCCGGTGGATTTAATCACTTCAAACCACAGCATTTATTTGTCATATCGACAAAAAATATAACCTATCTTTAGTAAATCTTAATCTTGCCTAAAAATACATTCACATTTGTATTTGCACTTGTGACAAAGTCAAGTCTTCCAATTTTTCATTTATTAATCTGGGTTTTCCTATGTTTGTCAATAAAAATTTTAGTCGTAAACGGCATGAATGAATATTTTAAGGAAAACGGTTTATCAGAGTTCGCAAATAGCTTCAAGGAATCTTTGTAACATATGTTTGTGTGACCTTCTGCGCCGCACCTGGACAAACAGACAAAGTACTTGATACGACTATCAATGTGCCAGTGTTTGCTGGTACCCACGCTGGCTGGATAACACGAGTTCTACGAAAGCTTATCACGGACACTTGGATATCGCAAATAACTCAGAAATAAATTTATCTGTTACAACAAATATGACTTCCGCGATATACCTACGATTTGCTGGAATCGTTATTCCTTAAAACGTGATCCACTGAACCTCTTGGTGAAATAGGCGCGCTGTCTGCCGACCCGCTAACGTTTAACAGCGTACCAGGCTTTAGCAAACATACCTATCTATAAGTATTACCTGTACTCGTAATGTTTTCGATAATCCTATTAAATTTTTTTAATAGGATTAATTTACATTGTTAATTTGATATTTCCTGGTTAAAAAAGCTGTTACTTTTGACTTTAAATATTAATCGATGGATAGATTATATTGTATATTGTTCAGCAGATCCTTGTAACCAGTTTTAATAGCAAAACCCATACAAATGTAAATAAATATAGCATATAAATAAGTAGTCATTGTTCATAACCACAAGTCAGCGTCAAGCGGTCACGAGCGCACTAATTACACGGAGAATTTCCTGTGCGTCGTTAGGTATAGCTAACACAACAACCGCAGATCAGGCAAACCACACAACCTAGACTCATATTTGTTTTTGTTACCTTTTTGAAGCTCGTAGTAACATATTCAGGCTTCCTTTGTCAACAGTTGCCTCGATTAGTTTAGCATCTACGTTTTCTATACTATTACAAGTTGCTATTTTATCACTGTCTCATTTCTGATTCATTCCTGATTGATATGAACGTAATCATATGTTTTACATATTTGTCAATATTACAATCAGTTTGCCATATTTCCTTGTTTAGTAAAATTATCCGCCTTCCTGGTACTTAATATTTTTATCAATACAGGATACGTATTAACTTCGGTGTGATATCGTCATAGAACATGATTTGAACTCTGTGTTATATAATTGTAGGTTATTTAGTAAACAAGATTCTTGTGTGATGCGGGTCGGATGTGGCGGGCGGGGAAGCGGGCCAAGGATGAGGCGGCCGGGTCGCGGCTCGGGACTATCGATCCCGCGGGAGGCGCAGGGAGAGCCCTCGACCCCGGCGCAGTATCGACTCATCACCCCTGCCAAGTTTTGATGCTTGCAATGTTTCACACAAATTGTTGTTGCTAAGCCCTGGAGTTTAGACTTTGTATGACGATAGATTGAACTCTAGTAATATTTGCTGCCTTATATAATATGTTGTTTTAAATTTATTTTATTTGTATTATGAACCCTTATGCGCCTATAGATACAAAACACATAAAGCGGTTGCAGTTTTTAAGAGATGCTTGTTCTCTAGTGACTATTAATAAATGAATATTAGAAAATCCGATGTAAAGGAACTGAACGATTGTAAAATGACTTATCGCTTACAATAAGTCGTTTGTAGTTAGTAAAGGTTGGCCCTAAAAACTGTTACGTACAAAGGTTTGTAGAAGGTACATGTAGTAAAATGTTTAAAGTCGTAAGTCACGGCGGCCTGACCTCGCCTAACCAGTTGGTCCGCGCAAACCAGTCGGACCGGCCGCGCACCGCAAGCCCTCACAGTACCAGATTAATGCTCTGTCCAACCTACCCTGCATCTCATACTGCCACAAGTATTAAGTAAGCTTTAAGTTATCTAGTAAATTGCAGATTGAGTTAGTCATATCCAATTATATTTTAACTAAAACGTTAATTGTTTTTACTTAACAATAACGGAAGAAGCTAACAAATATAAATTTAGATAAGAATCCTTTCACCTGCTGACTAATTAGCAGGTGGCTTCAACGGATATGGTCAACGTTTTTGTTGTCTTTGTTAAAATACGTATATGAAAGTCGATTTTTGATGATAATATTTAACGTCTTTTTAACCTTCCTCCAAATTATACATTTGTATCAGTCGTGTTTGCTATTCCACCAATCTATTACAAAAGTGAAAAAGAAATACCCTCCGATCAGGATGTGACTTGAACCAACTTGGTATCTCAGCTGTCGTCCATGCAAAGGGATTATTTAAAATCCCTAATTGTCTCTTCTTCGTTTTTTCCCAATTCTTGATTTTGTTCCTTCTACTGAACTATCCTCAGTATCAATTATATCGTGTGATCATTTTCTTCACTGACCTTTTAAAAATTGCAGTATTAGTGTATTGGTAGTTGGAGAATGAAGCAGATATTAAATGTTTTACCGTATTACTTAGATGTCATTATCCATCTGTAGAAGTGTATTTGAATGGTAGGATAGACACTCTGTAATCGCTACATGTTAGACAAGATTTGCATCAAGGTAACTCAATGAGGCATACAATTTAGTGCCTTGTCGAGGCGGGTGTCGGCGGGTCGCGGACCGGGTCAGGTGGAACCGGGCCAAGGATCCCGCGGGCGCGGGTATTGATCCCGGCTGCGGGGCCGCAGCACCACACACCCTGCACGTCCCGACTACCCGCCGTGAGGCTGCACAAGTTAATTCTTTAAAACTTCCTAAACTGTCTGCACGTGATATAACTCTAATTGAATTTTGTCGTAAGAAGTTTCACATTTAGACTATCATAGCTTTTTCTACAGACTACAGAATTATTTGTGTCTTGAAAAGACATCTATCTATTTGAACAATTATCGTAATCGTATCATTACTGACGTACTTACTATTTAGTTATCAAATGTTTTTCTAAAGAAAACAAGCGAACAGAGTTGACATCTCACAGACAAATAAAAAAAACTATTGCCTACATCAACAAACTGTCAAAGTGAAATTAATCAAGATTAATGTGTGTGTCAAATTTTTATATGTGGTGTGTATCTAAAAAAATTAATTGTTGGCTTTTCGGATTTGATGAATCTCAACGATTTGGATAGTTTGTGCAATATAAATGCGGCAGAGATGTGACGGTGAAAGTTTGGTGTTGTGTTGTGTTGTGACTGCGCGTGGTTAGCGCGGGGGAGTGATGGTGGCCATTCGATGGTACGACGTGTTAACAGTTGCCCCGTTCCTGACATCACAAGAACTTCAACCGCTTATATTATTTTTTTAACTAGTGAACAAATGTTACCATTTCACTATAGAGCACTTGTTTTCATTTAAATGTAAGTTACTTTTCTCTATTGAGTATTTTTAAGGTCGTCGGCGTATTTTTTTACCACCATTGGGCTGAATTCATCGGATGAGCTTGGGTCGCCTGTGGGAGCCTTAGTATAGCGACTAGGAAGAAATCTTTCATTATTGTACAAAAAAGCACTCGACTGTAGGCACATTGTTATAATAGGATAAAAACCCGAGAGATATAAAAATAAATGCATAAAGTTTTAAAAGATATTTTCATACGTTTTTGCACGTAACATGTAATTTCGTGATCGGTGACGTGAACCGCGTGTAGTTTATTCGTGTTTACGGGAGTCCGCCATCTTGGATACGTTATTGTTTTTTATATTTATTGATTCGAAATTTGAAAAAAGAGACGCTCGTTCCAAGATGGCGGCTTCCCGTTTAACGCATTCGCCGCTATTACGATGTAACATTATACAGA
>JAOCNA010000006.1:7593908-7606864 GCA_026546675.1 Papilio helenus
ATAAAAAATGAACAAAAATTAAAACTTAATGCAATATTTAAAACTCACTTTAATGTAAAAAAAACCTTCTAGATTAAATCTAACTAAAATACAATCTTGGAATATTTCAAACTAGATTTTTCTTTCAAATGAATTAATTCATTTAATGTTCTAATTTGTAAATTATCTATAGTCGAGCGAAGTTCATAGTTCAGACTTCTTGTCTTTGATGAGCCAGAAACTGTCGATCACCTGTCCCTCCAGGTCGACTGACACCTGCAAGATAATTTAGTTAAAAACGATTTACAAAAGATATCTTCCCTTAGTCTCATGGAGGGTCGGCAGAGTAGTCTTCCATACATGTATTTCAAGTGTCATATCTGAATTTACTCCTTAAGCATACTCTCTTAATAACTACATGTTACTAATTGATGTCTGCCTACCTGTTCTATATTGATGTGAGTCTTGTTGAATGCCTTGAACCTCGTGTAGCCGTAGTCCTGTGACCTGAACGCGGACCACTTGTGCGGCTTGCCTGCACAATGTTCTGCACTTTACATCATTGCCACGTTTAATATCAGACCACAGAGACAGAGAATTAACTTCGTATGGGCATCGTCATGTAGGAGAGAGTCGAAAATAGAATAATCCCTACATATTATCTTGATTTTCATTAAAATGGTGGATTAGCATTCTCTGTGCAATCAAAATAAAGTATTTTTACTACTAGTCTCCTTCATCCCTTCACTTTCACTTCCACCCCCTCCCCTAGTTTATATGTTGGCGATGCCCATGTTTATTTGAAATGGAGTAGAAAGTTCAATTTCTCTCTACATAATAGATAGATATGCTAAAGTATTAATATAGTGTGTATGCAGTACGTTTGAAGTGATCTCGTCCCTCCTGACAGCCGGCCGAGACCGTCACCACGTGCACCGGCGCCCTGCAACACCACGCACTCAATATTATAAATATGTTAGTTAAGATGGATGGGTATTTGTTAGAGTTTGTAGTCTATACTGCTGAACAGATTTCGATAAAATTTGGTATAAATGTAGAGTTTAGTCTTCGCGAACGGAGTCGCGGATCAAAGCTAGTTCGTACATAAAAATGTTTATTTACATTATGAAAGGAAAAACTAGGAAAATCAAAAGTACGAAGTCAATTGCAACGTATCTAGTTTATTAGCAATTGTATCGATATAGGAGGTCCTAGGCTTTCTAGTTTCGAACTTGGCCAATATAATTGACAAGTAGTAGAGACCCGGTATTAATTGGATTGGATTATGGATTCACTGGCGCCAGTTAGTTTACATGCCAGTTTAATGCTAAGTTATTGTGGCATTACGTTATAGTCACATAGCATTTGATTTTTCGTAAACAAGGGTTTTTTAAATAAAAAGGCGATAAATATTAACAAAATACATTTATTTCCCAGTTAGTATAATTAAATCATAATATAGATAAAATCTCTAAAAATACTTATTCATTAAAATTCATATAACATTTAAAGCGTTCCATCACAAGTGAAATAAAGTTAATCATCACTGCAGCGTCTAGAATATGTATCTTACGTTAAAATTAACTAAAGATATGTTTTGTTATTTCGAAAATTGTAAATTACATTGTATACTACAATTTGTTATTATTTAATTTTTTTTTGGTATATTAATACATCGCAAATATTGACTAATAAAAAAAATGCCTGCAGTTTTTTCTAAAAACTGATAAAACGAAATTCACTTATTACTTTCTGAATGTAACACAGATCACAGTTTTCTAACACGCCGAGACAATGCCGGTCCCTAAAGTAGTACACATATGACTTAGTTCTAACTTATCCCCCTCTGCGGCTACAAGTTGTGGAAGGGATGGTGGCGGTGCTTAATGAGCCAGAAGGAGTCGATCACTTTGCCCTTCAGGTCTACATCCACCTGCGAACGTAGGTTTTGTTAATACACAAAACAATAGTCATTTAAAAAAAAAAAACATTCATTGAAATTCAAGAATTAGACTGACAAAGTGATTAAGAGCGGGCGGACCTTTGACTAAACGTCGTATACGTCACCTGTTCGATATAGATGTGTGTCTTGTTGTATGCGTAGAAGCGCGTGTATCCGTAGTCCGTGGACCTGAAGGCGGACCAGGCCGGGGGGTTCGCTGCCGAACGTCACAATAACAACCAAGTACAGATAAATGCATTTCAAAACATGTAACTGAGATTAAATTATTACGTCACCAGTATTCTATCTGTTGTACAGCCCCGTCATTCGCGGTGTACCAGTTACGGAAACATTACATTGCCTTATTCCTTGGAATGAGAACTCCCCCTCTTTTTACAAAAAGCCAACTAGGTAGCAATAAGCTGCACAATTAGCCGACTATTTCCGGGTCTCAAGGCTAACAAAAAGTTGCGATTGTAGATTTTAAAGTGGAACACCGCTAAATTCTCTGACTGTACCTGTATATTGGTGAAGTTCAAAGTGTACTCACGCACGAAGGGGTCGATGCGCTCCTGGCAGCCTGCCGACCCCGTCACTATGTGCACGGGCGCGCTGCGAACACATACCCTGCCTTATATACTTTACTACATACGTACACACCAACACTAGCATTACTGAAGGAAAGACTAATTTGATTACTAAATTAAATTATCCCTGTATTATAATTAGAAGCAAATGTTAGTGATTAGCAAAATTAAAAGCTTTGTAAATATTAAACCAAAAATATTAATATATATGTGTAATAAACAAACATATTTACCTTCGACTAATAATTTGGAAGAATGTGTTTTATATCACAGCGCGAGGATGACACACAAGCGATAGTTTGTCAAACTTATCGTCCGTTACACGCACGTGTATCATTTTATCAAGAAAAATATTAGAAGAAACGATGTTAGTGGAAAGCACAAATATCGTAGAATTAGTTTTAGTTATTAATAAAAAGCACCAAATCCACATCGTAAAAATAATTATAGAGTTATATCTGTCACGTTTTTCTTTAAACCTTAACAAACTCAATACGAAAACAGTTTGAAAATATCAAAATTATTTCGGTCAACGAGTTAGAAGTTTCAAAAAATATCTTGGCGTTTCGGAAAAGTGAAGTAAATCGCAAAAACCTTTAAAAAGGTATGAAAAACACGAATATAATCATAGACTATACGGTTAAAATACTGTGACCTAATGACTTGAGTGGTCACTGTAGGGGTGGTGTCGTGTTGTGCTCACCCGGGGTTGGTGTAGGGCTGATGCAGCGAGCCGTTGTACACCTGCTCGTCGTACACCGGCCACAGCCGCTCGTACGAGTGCTCGTGCGCCCACACCACCAGGTCCACGCCGTACTGCTTCAGCAGCGGCTCCATGCCTGCACAACACACGCCTATGTTGATGACGCGACAAACACTGATCGTATGATGTGTCCCGGAAATCCACGGTGTTCCACTTACAGAAATATCTTCATTCTTGCAACAAGGTAAACCTCATCTTACAGATAACTTATCAGGTAGTAGTTTAGCAAACGACGAGATAATAATAAAAGGTAAGAAAAATAACAAAACATTGAAGCACTTATTACTTTCAAGCTGGAACACCGCGAGATTTCTCGACTGTACTGTATCTATCTATTGTTTATCGATCTTTGTTTCCCGTCAATGATGCACTTACCGTAGCTACCCCAAATAGGCAAGCCCTTCCTGGTGTACTCGAAGCTGCAGTCGATATCGTCGGAGTTGCTGCAGTACATCGGCCGGTGGCCGTACAACACGATCCACGGCCGCTTGGCTCTGCAACGCCGGGACACCACACGGCGAACACACTGTACTTACTTTCACACCAATCCTCATATTCGGAACGAAAATACAACAACTGCTTTCCCTAGCTGCTACCTTCAATTCGTGTCGTTTTGGAAGTCCGTTTAGCAAGACGAAGTATACTTACATTAGTGGGATTCAAACACTCGTGGGTAAGGAACCACGTGTACTCACCCATGCCCAGCAGTGGTAGTCCGACGCGCGTGGGCAGGTAGTTATTCTCGCAGAGCACGTGCTCGTTGCTGCAGTACATCGGCCGGTGGCCGTAGATTACGATCCATGGACGTAGCCGCCTGTTGACCAAGTCCACTACTCTGGTATTTTATCCAAACTTCATTCTTTATCATCCGAAAATGCATACTTATCTATTTCATCCCAATTTATTAAAAATTTTCTTGTTAAGCACAAAACTCCATTCACAACACATTTCAAACTAGGTTTATTGATTTGTTAATTTCTTTGTACATTTTATGCCTTTTGTTCTTCAATACCATATGTTGATATATGTTCTAGTAGCCTTATTTCTCGTCGAAGTTATATTTTCATGCTTTTGTATCTTGTATCAATATTACAATCACTTCCGAATAAGTAAAAGCAGTTCTCTGTCTTCTTTGATTCAACATTACTGATGGCCTTTGCTTGAAGTGTTATTCTTAAAGAACTTTCACAAGGCAGAAAGTTCTTGTAATAATAAACGACAAACACTGGTAGTTTCACGTCAATGTTAATACACACCGTTCAAACGTACAAATATTAGAAAACAACCATAAGTTCACACTGAAAAAATACAAAAACATATTTCCTTTTCATTCTTCTTAAAGACATAGACAGAAATATGTTTTACACACATGTTTCGAGAGTGGAAACGCGGGGTTAAACACACACACAAGACACAGTTTAAATCGTCATGCCTTTAGACGGATTCCAAAACAACATGGTTACACATATTTTGTTTTATTGTTGTTGCAAGAAGAGAAGGCGTAGGAAATATTTTTTTGGAAAAAATAAAGTTTTTTTGAGGAGTTTCGAAGATATCTCACATATTTATGTAGTATTTTGTGATTAATTTAAGCAGTTGTTGTACTTTAAAAATATCCGAGAAAACAGATCAAAAGACATTTACAAATATAGTAATAAGTTAGTGAATATAATGCAAATTGTATTGTTGCATCTAAAGATTAGTAGAAAAATTATTGGAGAAAACAAAACATACATACATCATGTTAAAACATAAAAAATAATTGTTTAATAATCTCTTATATTTACGAGACACATTACACGTGGAAAACATAGATTTATATGAGATATTTATTTTATTATGATTAACTTGTTTACGATCGAGATGTTTCGAGAGCTTTTCAGCTTTCATTATGTATTGTCTATAACGAAGTTGTAACAACTTTTATTTTGTGGTCGGTAGCAACACAGAGAGCTGTTTCTATACTTCTCCTACAATTTGTTCTCTATGAATATTTTTTATTCATAAATAAGAAACTTTTAAATTATTTTTCATTGACATCGTTGACGTTACTGAGAGCTGTAATTAAATGTTAACTTAATGATAAGTTATGTCATTGTCCGATTGTAATTTATTATCTCACTGGACATGTGACTAAATTATAATGTAGCTAGTGAGATTGTACAAAAAGTTCACGAATTATTAACGAAATATCTTAACACAAAACTTTAGAAACGTTTAACGGATCTGCATGAAATTTGGAACAGAGTGAGATTAGAGTCAGGTAAACGCAGAGAGTATTTAATTACACGTGGAAGAAGTACCAGCGACAACTAGACACTGACCTGTTCTCCTCGCGGTTAGCCTCGCTGAGGTCCTGGTGCAGCCAGCGGAACTGGTTGTCGAGCACCTTGAGGCCGTACTGCAGGAAGTAGTAGGGCTCCGTGGTCACCGACACGAAGTGCACGGGGCCCACGTCGTAACTGTAGTACAGGTTCTCCGCCTCGCCCGGCATGGAGAACCGCGCGCGGTAGTTGCTAAAGTTACTGCCGGCACGTAAATATGTCCGATAGATTCCTAGTTTTATCGCCTATAAATAAACTAGCTTACAATATACCGACTATGCCTCCTCGTGGTTGCCGGGGCAGGCCATGTACGGCACGAGCGCGGCCAGCGGCTGCACCTGCCGCATGAACTGGTCTCCGACGCGCGCGTTGTCGTCGTGCATGTCGTACGCGAAGTCACCCACGTGGATGATCAGGTCGAAGTGCCCGCGTTGCGCCTCGTCTTGCAAATAAGACAGCGCCTGGGGACCATAAACAGATTTCTTCCATTATCATACCTTCCGCAAGGAACACCATAAATCGACAACTTCTTACTTAATTCTGTAGGAATTCGTCCTACGCCGTCAACAAACCCTGTTGTCTTCGACATTTTTAACATACTCATCCGAGTGCAACTCACGTGTGCGTTCTTGTTGCCCATATCTCCAAAGATGGCGGCGCGCACCACCCAGTCCTCGCCGGCCGGCGGCGTCTTGAACCAGAACTCCTCCGACCATCCGAATTCAGACCCAACGTGATACACTGCAAGTTACCAAGTAAACCTTCAACTCGTGAGCGCGTTTCAATAAAGAACCCAGCTTAAGATCTTTTTAGACTCGAATTGTAAGGTTTTTGGGTGTAAATGATTTATTTACCATATGTGGTGTCATGCTTAAGGTCTTTCATGAGTACGCGGTGTATGAATTGCGCGCGGCGCTCGCGGCCTCCGTCCACGAAGAGCGTGCTGCGCCCCATCTCCTCCTGGTCCATCTGACCCACACCGAACTGCGCGCGGCTCTCGCCCGTGTCGTTGAACGTCGACCATGTCGCCACTATGTCATTGGTCTTTTCTGAAGTCGGAGGACAAAGTGAAAGAATCATAGAATTAGAAACCTTATTAATATTTAAAGATTCCCTAAGTAATCTTGTTGCATCAAAGAATTTACTCGTGACACACTATCTGTTGAAATCATTATTGGTGCCTGCTTTGACATCTCCGTAAAACTTCCGACAACTAATAGAAAATCCGTTAAATAACCTAGTACACCAATGTTCAATGAAATATAACTGGTCGTACGGAAGTATAACAAAAACAATTAAAATAACTTGAAGCATATTACATATAACAAATACGGGGCTAATTGAAAATAGTAGCGAGCAATCAATTTGTTAAGCGACCATTATCGAGTGCAGATTGTGCGCCGCCACCGCAAGGTTAGCACGGCGCAGGGACACGAGGACTATACCATCTGATCGCTTCTGTTTGGTCTATCACAGTTATAAAGTTCTAGCTGTTGCCCGCGACTTTGTCCACGCAATATTAAGATAAAAGAGTAGCCTATAATGTGCCCGTCTATGTCAGCTACCCTCCAATGAAAGTCCGGTCGACATCGGCCCAGCCGTTTCGGAGATTACGCGGACAAAATAAATTAAATGCGATTTTCGTTATCAGCAACTTAAATACATCATCTTCCCGAAATCTGGTATTTTTCTTTTGATATTACAAACAGACACTCTAATTTTATTATATGTATAGATTGACATGATAACACTATCCACTATGCATACAGTATTTTTAAAATAAGCTGAAGTTTTAATTTCATTAAAAATCTTATGAATATGTAATTTAAAAACATATATCAGATCTAACTATAATAAAATTGATGCAATCAATTGAATGCTTAATTAAAAATAATCCATCATGCATTCTTATCCTAGGAAATTAAAATGTTAATTGCCTAACTGCGGATTTTTATTTGGCAGTAACTAAAGCAATAAAACAGCTAAACAATAATTCAAACTGAAACTCCTTGCAGTACTACTTTAACTGGCTTTTTTAAAACTATGTATAACATATAAATCTCGTTAAAACAAGCATTACATATTTGTATAATTTTTCATATTATCTATTACTGTCCTAATAAATAGTATAAATAAGCTAAGATAAGTGACCTCACTGTTATTGTTTACACAGACATTATCTGAATGGTGAAACAAATTTAATTCAAACATTATTTTTTTAACAAAAACACAAATTAATGTTTTCTATACCCCTAATAAGCATGTACATGTAGAATATTACATGATGAGGCTATGTATTTATGTGCAGCGATGACAAAACATGATACAGTATCCTGTGCTACTTCTCTTATCAATGTTACAATGTTTTTACGTTTAACTATCATTATTTTATTTTTTTTATAAAAAAACTAAATCTATGGAAACTCTAAATCTGAAAATTAGGATTTTATTATAATTTAAGTAGTCGTAATACAAATTTTATAAAGCAAAATTGTGCATTATCATCCTAATTATCGATGCAATATATCACGAAACATTCATTGGATTGCTTCATAATAAATATAACTACTACTAACTAAATTACTTACCTCCAAAGGAAATATGAACCTGCTCAGGCTGGCAGTAAGGACAATCATATCCTGGCCCCACTCGCTCTTTTTCAATTTTTGCCCGCGAAAATGCAATACACAATAATAGGATTAATATCTTCATATTACCAATGTAAAATGTTATCATTGCAAAAGTAATAAGGAAATAACTGCTTGCTTTGTCACAGTTGAACACTCGCCAACAACTGTAACAAAGCCAAGCGACGCTTAGATTGTAATTACAGGAATTGTTTTGGATCGAATCGCGGGCAATAAAAACGGAGTTTGATAACAATAAGCTTGATCCACTGTCACTGTCAGCTGTCAGTAGAAAAAATGACATTACGAAATTCGTTCTGAAATATGCCATATTTTTAATTACATCAAGTGTTTTAACACAAGAAAATTAAAAAGTACTTCTGAATATAAAGGTAGCCGAAAGAAAACTTGTTAATTTTCTTTTTTTTCACAAATCTCATATTCAGGTCTAAGAACAAAGGAACTAGAGACCACCTTAATTAAACGTTGAAATCATTACTAGCTCACTACACGTCCCCGCTAAGGGGCTCAGAGCCTACTTAGTAACCTACAGAGTTGACTCAGTAACCACGCTTGCCTAGTAGGGTTACACACATACATTTGAATTAATTCGCCAATCAGGAAACATCGCGATGTTTTCCTTCAACGTACGAAAGCCAGGTAAATGATGTACATATGAAATACGTAAATCACATTAGTACATGGCGGGATTCGAAGCCAAGACCTGTAGATTACATATGCTAAAACCCCTGAGCCACGTTGAAACTTAAACTCATTGTATGAGATGAAATAGAACGTCGGTCTAATTAAAGCCGTAGGTGGTTAAAGGTTAATTTACTGGGATGGAATTTTAAAAAATAAACTTTAGTCGAATGAATATTTTTAATCTTATGCTTTATTGTTAAATAATCTGATAATCCTTACAATCATATTCTCACTATAAAATTCACAATTCTTAATTGCCTACAATTAAAGTTATTTTAAAACAGAATAACGTATTTTAGCAATACACATTATTTCGGATGTACAACATATTATGCCAGTACAGTACAGTTGCGCTAGTTTAGTTTGCATTGTATTGTAATGGTTCACTGGCGCCTGTCAGTGACTACATTTTCATAGTTGTACGATAGCGCTGATTTGGACCTCTACTTCAACAATACTGACGTATGAACGTGAACCAGAGATTAAATTCAATAAAACGACTTAAATTTTAAGTTTCAATAATTTTATAAAGATACAAATTTCGTCAGAAAATATAAACATGCGAGCATTAATATATCGCAATCACGTATCAAATACGAAATTTAAAAATTCACGTTTTTTTTATAATACTTTGTCGAGAACGAATAAACGCCTCGTGAAAGAATGCTTTCTTTTTTTTGCTTGCTGGTTTATTTTTGGCGATGCATCGTTGGCCTACATTTTTAGTTACGATGGGAATCTCTGGTACGCTCATTGACAAAATAGCGCGAAGGAAGGTATCGCTTTCCTCAACCTCATACGCCATTGCGGCAAGCCTCACGTAAGATAACAATTTGTTAACTAATCTGGCGTACACGGCCACAGTACAATTTCTGCTGTGGTCAAAAGGATCCTGTAAACAAATTAGACTAGCCGTTCTCAACTGCTTACACTTATTGTTTTGTAAATTTTCTTTATACAATCTGTACTCGGGCGGCTCATTCCCTACTTTAGAAAAGGATTCCTTACTGACTGGTTGGCCTAAATATAGACTAATAACAAATTTATCATAGTTGAAATCCTTATAATATAAAAAGAATCCACCAAGGAGCACATACAGAGTATCAGTGTTGCCACTAGTATGCCTTACTTCATCGAAGGCTACATTCCAGTTGTCTAGAATAAATTCATCACTTTGTAGCCTGTGCACGGGTGGTAAAATGGATATTTGCTGTAAATAAAATACTACTAGTAAAATCATAGCATAGTTAGGTATTAAATTTGTGCCAGTGAGCCCATGCAGTTTCGCCCAGTATTTGATTAGAATAGCAAGTGACTTCACTCTGTAGTCCAACTGCATAAAGTAAGCTAGTAATTTGCTATTTTCAACAGATTGTGGAGACGTGAAGCTGATATCACAATCCCGTTTCGTTGGTACATGGTAAAATTTTAAAATTGGAATCTTAGCTTCGCCAATAGCAAAAGGGTTCTGGAAGATATGCGGTAGTTTTTTGACCAGCGATTTGGCTTTGAACACATAGCCATTACCCGGAGAGCACTGCCAGGATGGCAGGCTGATATGGCAGTCCAGGTCACTACTTTTTATTCCCAGTCCGGTGACAATAGATCCAAATGCATGAACCACACAACCTGTAACATATTAACAACATATTTACTTAATTACAAGTGTAAAATGGTTCTTCTTTTAATGAATGGTAGACCCTATCGTTATTTTGATGATTTCGCCAACATCAAGGTCTACATATAACTATAAACTGTCGCGGTTTTTACAAATATAATGTTCATAAGATACGGTTTCTTATTTTGCACTACCGCATTACTTCAGTCATGCTGGGAACATGGCGCATGTAACTGTACTAAAATATTAGGAGATAAAACAACTACTTGTGAAATACTTGTGGATAGGATATTCTTACCTTACTCTAATACTCATATTAAATGTGAAAGATTTTTATAGTAACAAAGATCCATCCATCCTAACTTTCACTTTTATAATATAGAGTAATAGTAATGTATCTCTAACCTGAATAAACAAATCTCAATTAAATTGGCACAGATGTGGAACATAATGTGAAAGAACACATAAGATACATATTACGTTTTTTTTTTAATTCCATGATTGAGTTCCAGGCTAAAGATATGAATTGAAAAATATATTCTAGTACTAACCAGGCCAAGCTTTCTCTAATGTCCACTGCAAGTCATTCATTAGTATTTGCAATTGTTCCACTTCTGCTCTGTTCAGTCTAATGTACTTCAAAAGTCCTTGAACTTGAGAATCAAAGTCACCTTCCAAGTGTAAGTTGGTAATGTCAAAGATGTCATCTGAAATATATATCATAAAGTGTTTTTTATGAGACCCACTCAAAACTAAATATTCCAAAGTCCAGGGACCAAGGTCCAAGCTAATTAACAAGCAATTTTGCGGCATCAACAAGTGATCAACCACTAGCTTGTTGTTAGGTGAGAGCCATATCCTGGCAAGTTTAATCAGCCTTGGTTAAAGTTTTTACAAAAAATGCTTGACCATGGCCAAAAAGCTGTAGTTTCTTAATTCGATAGACTATAAATAATAAATAAATTACCATTATTCGCCATTTTCTTACATTGCTTGACGATAAATAATCAAAAAAGAAATGATCTGAAAAAAAAATACGTCATTAAAAAACCTTGGTATTTTTAAGTATTAAACCATATAATGATTTACATTATTGACATTCAAGACGGAGCATTTTCTCGTCTACCCCATTTTAGGATTGATTATTGAGGGGTTAGTATCTTCAAAATAATGCAAAAATTAAAAAGAATACCATAAAATGTGAACCTAAACTAAACTGACCAAATACAGTAAGCATGCTGGTGTTTATTTTTACAAACCTTTTGATTTTAACCGATATTATACAGATATCTGGTTACCAAGGGAGACCAGCACATGTGCGGAGTGAGTTTTTTAAATAAACACTATGAATTGTGGTCAAATTATACAAACATTGAGCAATTACTAAAATGATTTCGAAACGTTTTCATTTTCAACTTGTGCTTGACATTACATTGACAGTGACACACAAGACAGAACAAATAATACTATATTTGACATTACAGCTAATCACCAGATCACGGACCCAAAATACAGATTACAAAAAAAAATGGAAACAACGAAGGGATCCAATACAAGCTAAAAGAAGTATAAAAAGGTATAAAATCAACATATATTAGAACAGTTGCACTGATATGGATGAAAGGAATAGATTAGCCAACATTTTTTCTTATTCAGTGCGAACGACATCTAGTAATTTATTTAGAATTTTCGAAATTGTTGTTAAAAGCGGCTAGAAAGGTATGGGAGTTACATAAAACAAATAAAACGAAAACGATTCATTCATGACATTTGTCTTAAAAATTTTTAATGTAAAGACAGGAAATAAAAAATCTAATTTATTTGAAGTGTCGACAACACAGACCTAATGCACACTAATAAATGCTTAATAGTTAAAAGAAATGTCTTTTGATATTTCTACACATAAGACATAGCTTATTTAAAGTCACAAAATTATTATAATCCTTCCATATATTTGGAAAATTTTTCTACAAAACATCACCTTTTGAAAAAATTGCTATAAAAGTATGATAAAAAGTTATTTACATTCTAAAATAAATAATGTCTAATAAAATAAAACCTTAAATAAAAAAAATCTAAGTGGTGATGATCACTAAGTGATGAGGCAAGTTAAAGGATTGACTTGATGCTAGGAGATAGATGTACACTGATAATTTCTTATGTTGAACACAATTCTTATATACGTAAAGTAATACGTACCAGCCTCAACTTTAGTGTCATGTCATGTCAGTATTAGAAAAACTAACAAATTGTTATACTCTATACTACCATTTTATTTCGTCTCGGACTCATCATCATCACAGTCGGGTCCCTCAATGTCATCACAGTCGGGTGAGTCGGGCGTGTCGGTTGAGTCGGGCGTGCCGGGGTCGGGCGTGCCGTGGTCGGGCGTGCCGTGGTCGGGCGTGCCG
>JAOCNA010000007.1:84911-99805 GCA_026546675.1 Papilio helenus
TTATGCGAACTAAATCTTTTATATTAAGGACGGAAAATGAACGGTTTCGTTGACACAGACTCAATATTGGCGGCATTAGACTATTTAAAAAATTCTATCTCCATTAAAAAGCTACGTTATCACTGAGTAACATAGGATATTTATTTCACGCAAACGAAGTGGCAAGCAACAGCTAGTTTTTAATATTTTTATACTCGTACATTTTTCATAGGAATCATATTTGACTTTTTAAATT
Organism: Papilio helenus; assembly: GCA_026546675.1. NCBI lineage: Eukaryota > Metazoa > Arthropoda > Insecta > Lepidoptera > Papilionidae > Papilio > Papilio helenus. The sequence goes on from JAOCNA010000007.1 coordinate 85,147, forward strand.
TGCAGAGGTACAACCAATGACGCCGGGTTTCCTCGGTGATAACTTCACGAGGCTCACCTGCTTTTTGACTTTCAACTTGTTGGCAATGATCGGAAACCTAACTGCTAGTTTTTGGCAATTTGTAAGCATAATATTCTTTATTAATTTAATTTAGTAAATTTTATTTGTGTTCTTATCCATACTTAATATTATAAATAGGAAAGATGTATAAAAACTACTGGGCCTATTTCAAAAATTCTTTCACTAATAATTTTCAATTTTTATTTCCCCGCGGACGAAGCCGCGAGCAACAGCTAGTAACTAATTTATTTATTTAATTTTCAGCCCAATCCGAAGTGGCTATGGGTGTTTACGACAATCCGTATCGCTTTTATACCTTTGTTCCTGGTATGCAACTACTTGCCTGGTGAGCGCACATTGCCAGTACTGGTGCGAGCTGACTGGCTGTACTGGCTGCTGGCTGTGCTGCTCGGCTGGAGCTCCGGGCACGGCAGCTCGCTCGGCATGATGGCGCGCTCCGCCTCGCACACGAGTACTATTCTTTCATCAAAATGTACCCGGGGCTTGTTTCGTTATTTCGGTCAATTGATTCTCTAAAGCACTTTCAATTATGACGATTTTTATTCTTTATATGTATTTTAAAATGAAGAATTATTTTAATACAAAGACTAGCAACGGTCCAGCGAACTTTCAGAGACAAGGTCATACTGATTTGTCGGAAAATTCTCACATTCTATTACATAGCATGTAACAGAACTGATGTTGGTGAATAGAGACATTTTAATTCTCTAATCCCCCTTTACAACAATACTTTTAAAGATAATAGTATTTACTTAATACTTCAACTTGCGGTCCAGTAAAGAGTAATTGTTTCTAACAAAGCCTCCCGCTTATTTAAACAAAAAAGGTGTGTTATTTTCTTTTCGCGTAACCGATGCACCGAAGTGAGAATGAAAGCCGCTATACACGAACTGATACCTGGAGTCGGTATCTTGCCGGCGTGAATGTTATCTACATATGATGACCACTTACGTTTTGTGAAGACTATAGACATTTTTGCTAGACTGAATCAGTCCGTGTACAGCATGGTGGTTATAAGTAAAAGCAATCCGACTTGCCGACGCCCTGCGCGGCCGGATATTGCTGTGAAATGCATTTCCGGCCGCTGCCAGAGCCGACGCCTTTGTGAATATTACACGCACCTATTCTCTTTGTTTTCCTTTCAACCAGCATTTATTTGTATTTTGTTTATAACGTGCATTTCATTTTTAAAGCTGCTAAATCATCTTCTTTTGGGCAATTCACTTTTAGACATTTCTTTTCAAGAAACTCAAAAGTGATAGTAAATCTTCTTTAAATACACTTAACACGAATAGCAAGAATCATAACTTAGAAAACTCATGAACTACATTGATACAATATGTAGAATCATATAATAATCATTTACCAAAGACGTCGTGGTAATAAAAAAGGGATTTGATGGATTGATCTGAGAATTGATCCGTCAAGTGACCGTCGTCACCTCGACATCTCACTGTCTGCAACTCAATCGCAATCTCGTACCTTATTTACATAGACATAAATAATATTAATATTATTATATTTTATAGTACTATGGAGTTTATAAAAATACGTTTATTAAAGTACTAGCACATCATAAGTTATTTTCTTATACAAAACAAACACTGTCTAACATATGTTGGCCGGATTGCTGAATACAAACATTACACAACATTTAAATCATAAAGTTACAGATTGTCTGAAACAATTGACAGACAACAAACCTTAGCAATTGGCAGTGAACCGCACTGGCATTAAGGGGCGAGGGGAAGAGGGGGAGAGATGCAGTCGCTGTCTGTTCCGCTCCACTGCGCCCACGCCGCGCCCACACAATAACATTCAAAACCTAGCTTTGTAACAAGTTCTACAACCTTTTGTATCTGAACTGATTTCTATAAAATTCAGTTTTGGGAATCATTGTACAACTATAGATGTGTTAATTTTGAAACCGAAAATCTATTAAATTGTTTCACATCATATTTGTATTTCAAGATGTTACTAATTAATTTTGAAACACGTGTACAGCAATTGATCCACTCTAGAGAACAAAAGCTACATGAAATGAAATTTGCAAACGATCAAACAGTTTCGAAGTTGTAACCATTAACGAGTGCAGCCCGCCGGCACCCCGCCGGCACCGCGTCGTCTCAGCGTCGCCGGCGCGAGTTAATGTTCCCACACTTCCTTTGGATGCAAAAGTTGTCTTCACGCCAAGTTATAACCATATTTACCAGCGCTTTGTCTGACCAGTTCTTGGCAAACGACACAATAACATGTTGTTCCGCTTAAAATTTCGTATACAGAGCTGCAACAGTACCAGTAAGAATCGCGCGACCAATGATTTATTCATTTGTTTCCGTGTAACTCGTACATAAAGCCCCCAGCCCCGAGGTTTAAACTGTAAAAAAATTACAAGAAACAAGTTTTGTATCGCGTACAGAAGTACGAAAAGAGTATAGTCTTCAAAACATTAAACTTAATCCTATGGCTATCTATTTGAATAACTATTGATTCTCTAATACTCCATTTAATTCTATGATAGAAATTTTATCTCTAAGTTTTGAAGTTCTGGCAAGTTGATCGGTTGGGTGCTCGCCTCAGCCGCGCTACTTCGCGCCGCACACCGCGACACGCCTTTTCAATTAGGCGTTTAAATCTTTTATCGAAGCTCGCAAAGTGAATCGATCAATATTAATTAATTCTGCATAACTGCTATTAGGGAGATAGGAAACGATTTACCTCTGTAGCATTAAATACACATAGACAGTAACATTGGCAAATATAATCTTATATATTTGTTACAAATTGTATACGTTGTATGAAGCGTGTTAATATATTTAAAAGCAATTCAGTATTCCCTGCGTGTACAGTTAACGTTGATCAATTTGTCTGCCGTGAGATTTTTATTTCAATTGCGTTGTCGGCTGCCGACTGCTGGCTCTGGTTCTGACTGTGAGTTAACTCACTTATTTCCGTTGGCATCACTCATTGAATCCTTGCCAACGATACTCAGTACAACTCCCGCAGTAAAGAAAACAAAATACGTGTGATGGACAATTTGAAGCACTGAGTTTGTTATACAATAGAACGCGGTGCTATATCGCTGTGTGTAATACATCATAACAAAGTAGAATAAAAACTAATTATTTAAAAGTTTTTTTGGTAATTAGTTTAAAGATAAATAAAGCGAAAACGTTTTTTCTCAGTTTATAATTGCGCAGAATGTAAAGGTCTGTCCAAAGTCAACAGCGCAGGGAAACCCTTTGAGAGCACACGAGCTCGAGGTCCGCAGCTCATTGGAAAAGTTAATTCAGTTGCCGGCCGATGAATAATGAATACGTAACATTAGCTGGCTTTCTAATTTGAAAGCTTTTGTTTTATTTCATTGCTCGAAGCTACGTTGGCCTTGTTTAAATTGTGCTACGTCAGTACATCTATGTTGTCTTAAATAAGAAAAACCGGTAACAAAATTGTATACGTCAAAGGAATTTTCCAGACAAACAAGAGAAGGAAGTACAGTACTCGAAAGCCAAATGATAATTGGGCGTGTATCTAAAAACAAATACTTGTGCATTCGGCGCACCGCTCGCCGCTGCCGCTCGCCGCCGGCCGCAGAGAAATGCTGGCGTCTTCGCACCGCTAACGAACCAGCGGCCTAACCTTGTTAGCGTCCTCCCCCGTAGCGTTGAAACTGCAAAATATAAGTTTACAAACTTACCAACATTTAAACATGCTATTTATTTATTTCGAGCATGTATTTCGAGATGTAACGAGAGTGAACAGTAAATTGTTTCTATTTAACGATATGAAATTTCCTATAGGTTTAAAATCGAACAGTAATTCCGTATAATTTTGTATTTGCGTGTTGCGTTGCTAAGCCGCGACACGGCCACGACACGCTTCTTCAATTCAACGTTTGAATATTTAAAGCAATCGGTCCGTTTGAGACAGCAGTTGAAAGCGAACCGTTTTGTCTGATCTAAAATTAATATGTCCATTATGATTGCCTTTCTTATTTCAGCATACTTTTGTAAATCTAAAGAAAATTGGTACATAAACAACTCCCTATTGTTATTAGTTTTTAAATAAAATATGTATTTGTTTTATAACCGTTAAATACGAAATAATATTTATTAGAAAGTCAACAAAATGTACGCTTTCCATTAAGAATTCTCCCTTAATTTACTCTTTAATGGCTTTTTCGTGAGGATTAACCCTTGGTCAACCTTTTATTTCAAACAAATTAGAATTTCAAAGTAACTTTAAATGGATATTGATGAAAAGAAGAATATTAAATATCTTTGTGCATAATTTGACTATTTAATTAATTTGAGTTGTCTGCTTTAACTTAGTGTTAGCAACTTTAGCACAAGTTGAGATAAATCTGTTGTTTAATGTAAGTTAAATCTGTTAAGGTGAAAATGTATTTCCAAATTTTATGAATTTAATCTTGTTTTTACTATTGTTCTAATGTAATAGCGAATAGGTACGCGGACTGAAGCAAAATGAAAATGCGGAATTGAAACTCATGTGCTCGTAGAGTTCCTGACGAACTTGTTCAACAAATGAACTTGATTGCGCAGAAGTTAATTTAATTTCTCTTCATACATTTTCTGAATAAAAAACATTTTTGCAATCTATTGATTAGTAACATTCAAATCTTTTAATTTTATTAAGAGCGTGCGCAACTAAACACACAACTGTTTGATCGTACTTTGATTCCTATAGCTTATTTAGAGGTGTGCACACTTTTCGATGTTTAGTTGTGTAACTAAACAGTTGAGTGGGCTGCGGAACAATCGACAATCGCACAACAGTTTAGTCAAAGGTGTGCGCCCGCTCTTACACCTCTTTATAATTTTGTGTACATTCTGGGTCGTAGTTCGTAAGTATTGTGATAGATGGCGTTGTAAAATATTAAGTTAACACTATTGTTGAGTTTTATTACATTATTATTTAATTTACATAAAAAATGTTAGTCCATACTTACCAATGTCAGTCAAAATTACTAAAACTAATAACATTTACAAACAAGGATATGAATTTAAATGCAGTTTAAACATTCAGTGCGTTAATGGCTCTCCCGACGGACACGACGCTTGTCTTGAGAGTCGAGAGCTCTGGAAAACGTAAAACTCGTCTGGAAAAATGCTGGATTTTAATGTAAAAAAATAAAAATGTAAAGCGCATTTATGTTTTAAATCTTAAATAACCCAATAGAAAAGTAAAATGACAAAAATAATGAAATAAATCTGTATTAAATACGTAACTGTAAGCTAAACAATGTTCACAATTCTGATAAAACATTAGCGATCTTCATCGCCAGGTTCGCGACAGACATAAAACATTTCTCAGTAACCGTGATTTCTTTGAAGTTTTAAAAAACCTTTTTCCCCTCGTGCTCGGAACTAAACTGTATAATTCTCAATAGTTAAGGAGACGCGGATGAATTTTAATGGTGTTTAAGCATTCAGCACTAATGGCTGGCGGCGTCCGCGGACACACAGACAGACGTTGAGACTTCAGTACCTAGATCTTCTCTTTTGCAGACTGACGTCTTTAGGAAATGTTTCTTACGTTTTACAAGCAATTGCATATTAGTTTGAAATAGAAACAAGAATTATGTACTTAAATACTAATACCAACATGAGCGTTGTATTGTTTTGTGTTTGATAAAGACAAACTGCTAATGCCTTTATTAGCATCATACGAATCCACAAACCGCCCCATCCCCCTTCCGACCCTTTAGCCCGTGGCTGTGTACCACACACCGCACTCGCTGCACAACACGGTAAACACAAGTCCCGGGCGGAGCTGGCCCAGCAGTCAACACAAATAACGATCTCACTGAAGCCGCGTATAACATGCTGCATTTGATATTCCCTCTAAACATATCGAATTTACATAATACCTACAAGTTCGTGTTGCAGTCTGTAGTGTTTTGGAATGCATGATTAAGTAGTTAGTTGCGGTAAAGGATTCCAAGTTAGATCGTCTTAAACTCGATGTAAACATCTAAATTGGAATATAAAGGAATGCCCGTCGACTAGTTTTCCAATATCATGATGTAAAACCTAAAAGGCAACATTAAGCAAACTCGCATTAGAGTGAAACAGATCGCTCGCCGGTAATTCGCACAAAGAACTTTTCCAATTTTCTTTCCTTCCTTCCGTTAGTGGTGAAACATGTCTAGATGCAGACAGTATCGTAGCTGTGATGTTTCCTTTGAGAAACGTTCAGTTGGATTCCGAAACAACCGATAATCGCCGCGGCCGGTGGCCCGTAAAATTAATTAAACACAAGGCAACGTTCGAAGCAGGAAGGATGTAGAGGAATCTAGGAAATTGTTTAATTTATCCTTGTCGAACACTTTAAGTTTAATTATATCTTAGAGGCAATAGCGGTGTTGTATAACCGATGCGGCGACTTGTAATAGGATAGGCAGGAGATATAATCACAAAGGCTTCAAAACCAAACCCATTCAACCTCGTTGATGTCAAGAAGACTTGTAAACCGTAATGTTTAGGGAGATAAGTTGCGTAATAATGTGCGCGCGGAGGGTGCAATAAATCGCAAAGGAATACATATTTATTCGTAAGCGAGCGGCGGGCGCACGACGAGCGATGTTCTGACGAAAATACTCATAAATCTCAGACGAATTTATTGCACGGCCAGCGCGGAATTTATGAAATCTTTGTCTCATTTCCTAGAACAATTCTACCGCTTGGTTTATATTTTTTTAAGCAACAAAGAAAGAAATCCGTCATTACCTACTCGGTACGGTTCAATTTTTGATCGGAATAAATTTGGAACTTCGATTCTGACTAGATCAAAGTTTGTATGGATAGATGAATGTTTGTTATTACTTATATATAAAAGTCTCAACTGATCTCAATTAAATTTGGCACATATATAGAACATGGACTTTTTTAATTCCGCGCCGACGGAGTCGCAGGCAAAAGTTAGTGAAAGAATATATGGAGTTAAAAAATAAAGAAATATTTGTATAGTGTTTGTGAAATTTATAGCGAACAATAGGAGTTTTTATATTGTAGAGGCTGCGCTGCGGCAACGCGGACAACAGCTGCTGCAGACCTTTACCAAAAAATACGCGCCCACCGCAATACGTGAACACCCGCGAACAGTTCAACCTTACAATTTTACGAAAAATAGAAACAGTTTGCCGCAGTCTTCGTAGCACTCCTATTTTGTGCAAAAAATAGTTGTCATGAATAAATTAAAGGAGTAATGCAATGCCTTCTTCAATATCTCTAGAAACTAAAACCAAATGGACTGTATTTTTTAAATATCGTGCTGTATTTACGATTCATCATCACCGAAGTGAATGAAAATCTTCAGAACCATAAATATAATAATATAAAATCCTATTGAAAATAGCTTATCGAAACCTTTTAACACAAAAAGTTACTCCATTGTATTGTAAAATGTTTGTTCTCTCCCCGAGTCTAAAAGCGAAGTCATTGATGACGCGACCGTTTTGGTGACACCCCTCTACAGCCGCACAGTTCACAAAACCCTTTTACAGTACAAATTGACTAATAAAATAATCCTGAAATATTTTACTCCAAAAAACTTTATACTAACTTATAATTAAATGGATTTCTATGAAATGTCCCGAACATTTGTCCTCTCTTTAAGTAGTCTGCAGGAAATCGATATGATTGTAAGAGCAAACTATTAATGAGCGTAACTAATGGACCGCAAAGTTAATTAAATCAGAGACGATGTGCGCCAATAGAAATCTGTTCAGCCGTTTAGGGTACAAACTCTAACATCTAACTAACGTCCATTCATCTAAACTTTCGCATTTATAATATTAGTAAGATTGTATCGTAGTTTCAATAAATTAGTGTAATGTTTTCTGTTATCGATGAACACAAGTGAAAGATAAACGATTTAAATACAAGCTACTTGAAGAGTTCAATGAAGTCACAATTATTTATAACAATACTTTGTCCTAAGCTGCTCTTACTTAGATTGTTCAACAGCTCGCGGAGTAGGGCTGGTTGGTGCAAACATCCAAACGTCACGGCATACGCCGTTGATTAACTGTTGACCCGGAGGACAGTTCGTAGGGACCGTGATCATATTAAGTGGAGCATTTTCTAGATGTACTCTGTTGATATGAAAAAAAAAATTATATAAATTCTGCTAGCTAAAGCTTGATGTTAATTTTGTTACTTAGCTTACATATCCAGTTTTAAAAGAGTTTATCTATAAGTCGAATACTTTTTCAGAGGAAATTAAAAACTTGTTTTTATTTATTATAATCGGTTGCAATACTTGATTAAATGACAGTAATTTCTTATTGGAGAAAGTAATTACACTAATATTGTAGTCGTTGTTTTGTCCCAATGATAAGTCCGTTATCAATTTTGTCGTTGCATTTTCCGTATCAAATTTATGTCGTTAGAGCTTAAATTTTAGCTTGTGTACAACTGACAATATCAGATGTATGATCTTTGTTTTGATGACTTACGATTGTTCAATATTTGATGGGATTGGGCTCGTAGCTCTGTATCGCCAGATGTCGCGACAAACGCCGTTAATCAACTCCTGACCAGGGGGACAGTTCGTGGGCACCGTGATCATGTTCCGTGGCCCATTTTGTTCACTATTCTGTGGACTGAAAAGAGTTTTATGAAAAAGTTGTCTCTACATCTCAATTTTTTATTAAAGACATACAAATATCATGTAACATGTATGCCTATGACAGATAAAGAAACGCAGTATACTTATATTTGCAAGAATAGGATAAGGACCGAATGGTAAATTTTACGAACTTGCCTTTTCGTACGTTAGTGAGCTACGATTACTGTACTATATAGTTATATTGTTGTTCTCTATCTATAGTTACAACTGATATAAGAAACCTGAATAATTATACCGTTTCGTCAATATCACAAAACAGCAGGCGATCGATCTTTCAAGTATTAAAGGAATATCTCTTAGAATTGTTAATTACTATTTGAAAAGTTGCGCTACCACTTAAAAACCATCTTTACAAAATAACATCATCCTTAAATTTTTATTATTTTAATCTAAATAAGTTCGCGAGCACCATCAACATGTCAATGATCTGTTATCAAGATTTCTTATGACGTGAAAAATCACTCAAAGTAAAGTGTTTCGCCACTATTCTGATAATGTTTCAATATTTTACGCAGTAAAAAATATCTTTAAGGTGACAAAATATGGAAACTTACTTTTCAACGTCCATTGGCATGTTAAGTAAATCATCGTGAGACCAAATATCTCTACACCCTCCGTTGATGAGTTGTTGACCTTTTGGACAGTTTGCTGGTACCGTCACTGTATTCCATGGTACATTATTATCTTTAGGCCGACCACTTGTCGCAGACACAATAGCTAATAATATCATGTATTTTATCATTTCCACTTATTTTTTCAGCTATCACAATAATTAGAAACGTCAGTAAATGCTGCTAATTGATTATTGAGTACTTCTGATATTCCTGTGCTCTGTTTATATCAAGTTGATAATTCAATTACGTATCAGATAGGGTATCTGGTACGTATAACTAACGACAAACAATATAGGTAGCAAAGAAAATCCGACAATCTTAAGCAGGATTAAACTACTTGATTTCAGTTGTGATTTTCAGATGTTTGGAATTAAACGAATTAAAATTTGACAATTAGTTTCCACTCAGTCACAGTTTTTTTTTTTTTTCAAAGAAAATGTTATGTTTTATACAATATTGCGCAATGGATATCCAAGGTATTTCTAAAAAACTGGTAGTTTATTGTATCGATTTATTTGGAACACTTAATTTTAGAAACTAACAATTCATTCTAAATCTGTTCTAAAGACAGCTGACTGCTGCTCTTTCTAAAGACTGATAATGTTCAATGACACTTCTAGATTTCAGATGGATGTTTATTCGCAGGGTATCATTAATTCCCCCCCTCCATGCTACCGTTTTCCCCGTGTACGTTTGCCCTTCAATGTATCCCCCCCGGGTATGCACGTGCACTTAATTATCCTCACTTATTACATAAGCCCCTTATGTTAGGATCCAAATTAAGTGCAAAGTTGTTGAATGTCATGCCTTGTGACTTAAAATTAATTAGTCGATTGGCAGGTCCTTTTTATACTACTATTGCCCTCCATGCAACGGACTAAATAATCTGATAGTAAAGTTTTATCTTAACATTTGACACTGCGCATATTTTCCCAGGCGCAAATAAAGATATCTCAGTACATAGGTAACAGGAGCAATTTGCCAATTGTCCAGTCAATTGTTAATAAATTGCTCAAATGGTGATAAGTCGTCATGAGTTCCTTCAATTTTGTACTCTCATCCTGGAGAATAAGATATATAAAGATATGGCATGGCATTCAACGAGTTGAATAGCATTGTTTGTGTCATACAGGATCAAATCATACTTCCTTTGAGATGACGAATATGCTCAAGTGTCAGTTTAAGCCCTACCATTGTTTCAATTAAAATATTCTATTCTGAAATCTGAACTACCATTTTTGTAGTTCTTAAGTCACATATGACTGCTCTGTGTTCGTTTTCCAATTATCCTAAGGTACTTATTCTCGCAATTTTTAATTTGAAATGAACATAGCTAATTTCCTAATACTTAATTTCAATTTTTTCAAATGTATTGCAAAATTTCGAAAATAAGACGTTAGGTGCTTACGTTGAAATAAATATTTTCGTTTCGTTGCATTGTGATTTTTAACACCGTATGCGGATTATTCAACGTCGTAGTAGTGAGTTTTATTGATTCAACATTCGTGTTTGTTTGTATCCGTCTCACTCACAGCTTGCCTCGCTCGCTGCGTGCTACGTGCCCCCCTATTACATCGTTTGTAATACCAGGGTGGGCGATCGATCATTAAGCACTTTTCTAACAATTGGACGTTCTAGAAGCATATTGTGTTTAGCGCTCGCTGCGGTAGCCGCATTCATTTGTTTGTGTAACTTGTACTCAGTTTTATATTTCATACATTGTGTGTGTGTGTGTAAAAGAACTAAACCAAAATGAACAACATTATTATTTTTATGTTATTACTGTTATTTGCAACTATTAACATCGACGCTAGAAAAATGTCTTCTAGAGGTCGGAGTTCATCGAAAAGTACTTCGAGTAGATCGAGGTCAAACGCACATCCATCGCCGGCTTCGCTAAGTTACCCTCAACCTTCAGTCGCTAAGCCTGCATTGTTCGGATGGCAAGAAAAACCATCACGAACTGCTCAGAAGCCTTCTAATAAACAAAGCCACTCTTATCCGTCGAGTCGCACCGGCCTTTCGGGGAATAATGCACCCAAACAACCACCTTCTTATCAAGAAAGTATACAAAGAAGCAACGCACCTTCTCCAGTTTTACAAACACCACAGAGAATTCCGGCGCAGTCACAGGCGACAAACCAAAATGGTCACTCGTATCCCACTTCAAATGGATTATCAGGTAATTCGAAACCTGGCGGGTTATCTGGTGCTGGTGCTGGTGCAGGCTACCCACCGCAGCAAAGTGCAGGTGGTACTTCTGGAATTGGATATCCTCAGCATGGGACTGGCTATTCCGGGTCTAATGCTGCACCACCTCCTTACAGTTCAGGAAATGTTAATCGGCCATATAACGCCGGCAATCAAGCAAACAATTTTGGAAATGGACATCAACATCCACAAGGGCCTCCACCTCCTTATTCCAGTTTCCCACAGAGTTATGGCGGATTTGGTGGTCATGGGTATAATCCGGGCTATGGTCAACAAATGCCAGGTTACTTTGGTAACTATGCAAATAATGGAAAAAGTTTCGGTGGCATGAGTAAAACCGGTTCTGCACTCACGGGCGTTGGTATTGCAGGAGCTGGAGTCGGTACTATACTAACCGGTTTAGCTTTATGGAATCTAGCTAGATCAACTGGTCATCATCATCATACTGTAATTTATGACAACAGAGGTCAACCAGTAGCTGTAGCTCCTGGTAACAGTACGGAACCTGTAGTAGACCCTATATTGGGCGATTTAGTAAACTGTACACTTACGATCAGTAATGAGAACTCCACTGAAGTTTTGGCCATTCCTTGTGCAATAGCTACTTCATTTACACCCGATGCCGATATAAAAGATGATGACATAAACAAAAACACCAGCGATAACACAAAATGTACTGTTACTGTGGTTACCAAAGCTGGCAAAGAATTCATGACTACCATACCTTGTTCTATTTTATTAAGTACCGCCGCAAGTAACAATGTAACTGAGCCACCTATACAAGTCAATAATACTGAGGTTGATGCGGGAACATCAAAACCAATAGAAAATATTCTTGCAAGTCAACCAGAAGCTTTGACACTTACTGACACAGTTGAATATAACGCTACTTTAAATTGTACCCCGGAACTTGGTGAAGTCAGAGATCCCATTAATCCTTGCCTTAGTGCGACAAGCAATTTAACTGTAATTCCGCTCTCTACAACTGACAAATCCAAAGAAATAAATCATTAATAAAGTTAAGATTATTGTATGATACATATTTAGCAATTTTTTTTTAAAGTGGCTTAAGACAATGTTATTTTGCTCAGCAATACTATACTAAGTTAATGTCAATAAATATTATCTATAATAATACAAGTGATTTTCTTTGTCGTTAAATTGTATTGTTTTAGTAATTTTATTTATTATTGTATAATCATCATCATCAACCAGCTCACTATATGTCCCTACTGAGGGGCTCGTATGCTTAATTTTAAATCATGTAAATTACAGTATTAGAGGAAATTACAGGTTTTTATACATTTTTGTTTTATTTTAAGAGATGTATAACAGTAAATAAAAATAATGTTAAAAAAACATCACCACACTGCGGAAAATATTTCTATGCGCAGTGCGCACATTAGAAAGTGATGTAACAAAAACGCCAATTAGTTAAGCTATAACTTGAATGAAATTAATTCACCGGAAATATTTCGGAACTAAGGACATTTTATTATATCTTTTTATTAGACAGAATGTCCGGGAAAGACGTGTACAATGGACTTCCACCAACTTCCACAGATTCCTTGGTCGAAAACATGACGATTTGACCCGACTTACCTCTATGCAAAGTTGCATCGTTTTGGCGCTAGAGGGCTCTAAAGTTTGCTTAACCCTTAAACACGCGTTGTTGCATATCTGCAACATATCGAATATTCAAAAGATTTGATAGATTTCGTTTCGTGTATCCGAATGTAAACTACCATAGATTATAGATGACAATTATATTTATTTTGACAGTTCGATTGGCGGGTCGATTGCAAATTTCTAAACTTCATAATCACAATTTATAATATCGCGGGCGCGGGTAAACGTAAAAAGCAATTAGTGTAAAATTGTTATTCAGTTGTTTTATAATTCTATAAGGTAAGTGTTGTTTGTTTTTTTTATTTTTATATTACTTATAATATCAAAAGAAAAATAAATAAATAATTTTATGGAAATTCCCTTGTTTGATATACTTTTTTCTTCAAAATCCGTTTGTTGCATAAGTGCAACAAACGGATTTACTTTCATAGAAATTTCATTTTTGAGTGATATATTTACCGTATTTTATCTAAAGTCTAATTGTATTTTTTTCTAGAATGGCGAGAAGGCTGAATGATCAAGTTATTGAGGACTACCTCCAGAACCTGGACCAGTCTGAGGATGATATGGAATCCTCTGCAGGAGAAGAGGATGATGAAGAAGTTTACTTCGAGAATAATAGACAGTTATTAGCGGATTTAGAAGATGAAGAATTTGTTGAAGATATGGATATACCTATGGAAAGTAGTACTGTTGATCCACCTCTTATTTTTGATAATCATAATGACCCAATTTTAGAAAATTTGAGTGAAACGCCACAGCCTTCTGGTCAACGGAATGGGACAGCTCGTCCACGACAAAGCCGTGTAACGTGGAGACGCACAAACCTCACCACCATTGATGATATTCAAAATTTTTATCAACTGCAATATCCTGACAGCATGTTAGAATTAGAGACGCCGTACAATTTTCTTTCTTTCTTTTTCTCTCAAGAACTGAGGGATAAGATCAAGGCAGAGAGTAATTTGTATTCTACCCAGAAAAATCTTTCCAATCCATTTGTTATCACTAGCAATGATCTCAATAAGTTCCTTGGGATTCTAATTTATGCTTCTATTGCAAAGTTTCCAAACTTCCGGTTATACTGGTCAGCTCAATATGGCTATGAACCTATAAAGTCAACCATGACACAGAAGAATTTTGAAAAAATTTGTTCGATTATGTAATCTTGGCCTTCACAGCAATGGTACAAAAAGGGGCCGCCCAAGCTCTTCATCTTTAGAAGCTGAATTGCAGTTGAAAAAGAAGCGTGGACCAGCACAAACTGTACCTCCTAAAGATGTCCGCCAAGATAAAATCGACCACTGGCAAAAATGGGGTATCGAGCCCGGTGTAAATACCCGAATTGTAAGGGCTACACGTTTACATACTGCGAGAAATGCAGAGTGAGCTTGTGCTACAATAGAGACAATAATTGTTTCTATAAATTTCATCAGGAATAAATAAATAAATAACTTTATGTATTTATTTAT
>JAOCNA010000007.1:140685-150787 GCA_026546675.1 Papilio helenus
AAACTACTGGGCCGATTTTAAGAACTCTTTCACCGTTAGAAAGGTAATTTATCTGTGAGTAACTTAGGCTATATTTTTTAAAAATTGTCAATTCCACGTTAGTCTATACCAATATTATAAAGAGAAAAGATTTGGATTTTTGTATGTATTGGAATAACTCACAAACTACTGGGTCGATTTCAAACATTCTTGCACAATTAAAAAGCTATGTTATCACTGAGTAACATAGACTATATTATTTAATTCACGCTGGCGATGTCGCGAGCAACAGCTAGTGCCTTGACATGAACCTTTTTACATGTTACTCTTCTCTTGCCATAATATGTTTACATATGTACCACTAGTTATTGTAGTATGTTAGAAATCACACGTCAAAATATAGTCTTAGTATATTTGCTAAAAATTAATTCAAGTATCAAAACATACGTAGTTATAGAATATTTACATATATTTACGTATATTTGCATGTACGCATTTTTATGTCGTCGCTATTTGTTCTAGAGTTTTTGCAATGGATTCTAATTGATCGAGCCGGAGATGTATTCGATTCATAATTCTAACAGCTACGCAGCGAAAGGTCCATCACAAATAAAAGACCACTTACATTAAGCATTCGAGGCAACTTTTAAATTACACATTAGTAAAGAGGAAAATAAATCCCGACATTTGAATGACCTCAAACAGATGTAACGACCAAATCTTAATGTTAAAAAACACGAATAACTTTAGTTATTATTACTATCTACCCAAACATCACGTAGGCATCCTCAATTTAATACGTACGTGATGTAACCTGACCGATATTGTCACAATTAATGCGAGGAAGTTAATAATAATTAACAATTAGCGTTATTAATGTCACTGCCAACTAAACACTTTTACTTAATAACTTAAAATATCGAGTATTTAAGTTTTTAACGAGCGGCTAGAGCTAGCAGATCTCACTTTTATTGGTTTCGTTTTAAAGTTTTTTTTTTAATAATGATATGTTATTAATCAGCACAATTGGCGAAATAATTCAGGAGTGTGTTTATTTATTCATAAATTTAAAGTATTTTTTTAAAAAAAGGTTAAGATTTACCTTGCGAAAATTACGCGTGTTTCAGCATCGTTCAAAAAATATCCATCTAAACACTGAAAAATTCACTAACAACTAACAGAAGTAAATTTACTGAAATAAACTTCACGTAGAAATTAAATAAGAATTTAACTAAGACAACACTTGATTTGTTTATAAATATTGACACGATTGTGCAGTCGTATGCTGGCTGCGAACGGAACAGAACGTCCGTCCAATGCGGTGTTCGCGGCGTTACTGTCAGAATGTTAGGTATCGACCTACGGAATGACAATGAATGGAGGGCCAGCCAGCATTCAGATCCGCAGTCTGGCGCTGCAAGCTCTCTACTGCACTGCAGCTTTATTTCTGGCATCGGCAACTGGCATCGCAGTTACCGCACCGAAACACATCTCTCAACACATAGAAACGACATGTCGAAAATTGTGCCAACAATTAAAGTGCGTGTCACGAAGAAGCCGACCTGGTTCCCAATTGTCAAATTGTCAACCCCTAAATTAAACCGAAATATTTCATAAAGTTAACCTATTACTAAGTTGAATTATTTAAAATATACTCTTTATTTAGAAACAACGAAGTTGACATTGGACAGCTCATATCTGTAAAGCTTTTTGGAGACTAGCTTCTTTCCCTCTAGATGTTTTCAAAAAAGCTCTTAAAGATTTATTTCTTCCTCGTTCAATTGTTATGCTAAATTGTAACCTGCGAATCTGAACCTTTATTCATCCATTAAATTAATTTTACACTCCTTCCATGCTATAATTTTTTAATTTCAAAGAACTTGAACAAATTTAAAAAAATGTGAGATATTAATATTTTCAGAATTATTATTGTCGACTTCGAGAAAGTGAGAATTTAACATTGATTTTCCACTATTGTGTCTTACTTTTCTTAACTAATAACATAAAATGTATGGTTTGTACCTCCTCGTCAAATCCCAATTTACTAACGCAGAGTATTATTAATTAAGTATGTAATAATAAAGGATTGTATAATAAAAAAATTACAGTGTCTAGTACATTACATTGTGTGCTCTGCGTTGTTCACAGTGAGGAGGGGGACGCATGCGCGAGCGGACTCCGCCGGCCTTGCTCTCACATTTGTCTCCACGGCTTTGTACAGACCTCTAGAGGTTAACAGTCCATGGCCAATCCACATAAACATACTTAAATACTTGTATGCGACTATTTGAGGAAACTGTTACTGTAGATAAATCTAGAAGGAATTAAATTATGTATTTCTATCAAGAAGTAAAAAAGATTTATGCTTACGGTAAACTCAAGTCTGTATGTTTTACATTTTACAATTTTTGTACAGTTATCCTTGGTTTCTTTCCAGTTTTCCTTTTTGCTTTCATGAATGGTTGCAGCTGAGCAACGACTTCCATGGACTCCTTCAAACACATTTTCAATCATCATTTCAATTTGCATAAATGTATTTGAAATTTCTGGCAGTATAAACCTATAGATATAATATCAAAACATGTTAAAAGATCAATGTAAAAAAAAACATGATTGAATTAAAAATAATGTGGCGGTAAACGTGGACGACCATGACAGCTCCATTCATTGCCAAGGGCAGATTTATTTATACCGCCGTTAACTGCAGCAGTTATATGAAAACGATATCATTTCAATTATTGTTATATAATAGACGAGTGGATTGAAATTATCATCATTAAAAAAGTACGTTTTTTTACTAAAGTTGATTGTTCTACGGATAATTAAATTGATACCTACACGTTTTTAAAAGGCGTTGTGAAAGCGTTTACTTGAAAAAATATCTTTCCGATTGTGTTATTAACTATTATTACTAACTTAGTAGATACAAATTATTATTAGTTTAAACTGAATCGTTGCCCCTAAATAACATTATAAAACAATAATATATATAGGAGTTATTTTCGTTTGCTATTAATTTAAAAGTAAAGAATAAGAATGATGTTGTACTTCAAAGTGCGTTAACAGTAAGTAAAGGTTTTCTAATTATTAAAATTCATTCATTGTGTTCAAACCCACCTGTCGAGGCAGCGGGCACGCTCCGGCATACGTGACTAGTTTGGTCCACTATACCCTCATGCGTCATTGCGTGTCCCAACTGAATGCTTCCTATTTACAACCTATTGTTTGTATTATTATTCAATCAATGTTAAAATTGTAATAGCGTTGTTAGATTCTAAACATTAAATACTTAGAACTTTAATATAACTAGCTTGTGCCTGCAAATGCGTGCGTTTACTAAAAAAATGTAAGTAGCCTCTGTTCTTCCTTACTTTACTCAACATCTATGTCAAATTTTATCGAGATCCGTTTAGTTGTTTAGGCGGTAAACTCAAACAAACATTCATCCATTCATCTAAACTTTCTCATTCAAAATATTAGTAAGAATTGGTAAGATTGTTGTATACTATACATTGTTATTATCACATCGTACATCAAAGCATCTCATATCAACTCGATTGATGACAGAAGTATTGTGATTGGAGTTGACAATAATGAGAGACCTTGTAATAAAAAGAATACATTATTCTGGTTACAGATAAAAAAATCTTCCGTATTGGTCTTTAAATAGTTGAAGTTCTTGTTTACGGAATGAATCGTACCGTTTGTAGTGTAAATAGCACTTCGTATGTTTCGTTATATTTTGACTCTTTTCTGATAAATAGCAGACTGTTGTCTATTGCTCTATACCTATTGCTATGACGACACTGAATTGGTCATTGTGAGTGAGGCATCGCCATTTCGGTGACAATCAGCGTCCACCTCGCTAAAGGAAGTATGCCATTTATAGCGACTATTTTAAACTGTTCAACCCACAGGCGACGTCTGCGTGGGCCGACAGTGAGCTCTTTTGTATATCTCCCGGTTGTCTATGCTATTCTCGTGACTTTAAAACTATTTATACTGAGATAGATAATATTAGCATAAGCGGGACTTTGCATAGCTCGCGGCGTTGGCGCGACACGACCGATGCCTCGACCCTTTTTACCGCCGGGAGTGCGCCATTTGGTGTTTAATTCATTATAATAATATTCATTAATGTACTGCGATTGGGGCGGATTGAAGTGTGAAGTACAGCGTATAAACTAATGTCGAGAGAGAGGGACAATTTCATACTGCAACAGAAGTGTTGAACAGATAAACAGCGGAAAATAACATTTGCTAACATATTGGAAAAACCATCAAATACAGTATTGATAAAATGTAAAATGTTATCAGCATTATGTCCTATACTGCATCTGTAGGAAGTAAGAAATATCAGTGTAAGCTCAGATGCAACGGGGGAGGCCAGACCTACCTGGGGAGGGCGCTGCAAAACTTGTGATTCATATGTAAATAGGCACCGGTCCCGGCAGCTCGCGTGTGCACGTTCTTTAGCAACCAGCTCGAATGGAAATTTGACATGTGTTGTTAGTACTTACGCTTTTTATGTTAACAACAGTTGCGATGTTTACGAGGATTCCTGTAAACTCAATGCAGCATGAATACTCAATGCGTATCACAAAAACATTTGTCATAAAGTGTTGCTATAGAAATATTCTACCTTTTTATTTAACCCACATTTTTGATCTTTTGACTTGGGAATTAAGTTAAAATTAAGTCACGCAATGTAAACATGGAACATCAAAAAATAATACCCAAAACCATTTTATCTATTTACCATCTGTTAGTACCGAGTGGACGTCCCTTGCATTATTAACCAGGGCACCAGAACACGTCCGGGATATAATTTTGCGCCCAGCACTGAACGTAAAGGGGACCAAAAGTCGTATTATACAAATACGGTCAAATGCTTAATATGAAGTCCTGGTACCTCGTACGTTTTTATTGTTATTTAGAATGTTTATTATTATATTCATTTCTTCAAAAGTCTACTTGTACTTATTTAAATTTAAGGGCGATTGTAAGTTGTTGCTTAACGAAAAGGAATCCGTTTAAGTGGCTCCCTTGAAGTGCGTCCTTAGAAACGTTTGCTATTCATATCTTCTGCATGCACAGAATTAGCATATCCCGTCCGACGGCGCAACATTTGCATTTCTCTTTTCATGCGCCGCTACTGAAATATGGTTAACAACAAATGACGTACATCAGAAGTTACTGCGGACGTGGTACGGGAAATTTAATCGAAAGATATGTCTGCTACGAAATACTGAAAGAAACATTTTAAGAAAAAAAATAAAACGAAAAAGACTATGACAAAGTAGACGGATGTTCCGGCTCGAAGATTAAAGCTCGATAGAAATGTAGACAGAAATAAAATGATACATTTCCTGAGTTTGTAAATACAAATGAAATACCACACAATAATCAGTAGGATTCTAACAATTTAATGATTGACAAGTTATTAATTATAAGTATAAGTATAAGTAACGTCGGGTAAATGTACGTGTACGTGTACGAAAAACACATTGCTAGAGGGCGGGATTTGAGCCCAGGGTCTGAAGTCAAATGCTTAACATCTAAACCACCGATGTCCTAAAATTAATAAAAACAAAAAAGTTGATATTAAAATAGCAAATCATTATAATTGATTTAAATCAATTGTTGAATGAAACGAATTAAAAAAGTACCTACGAAGTATTCATTTGTTCGATAGCAGGTGAAAAGTTCTTTCATTGAAAAGTAACTTGTGTGAAGAGTACTCGAACATCTCGAGACGGCAAAGCTCTCCGAGCTAGCTGCCGCCGCCCTTGTACCGCCCTGGTGTCGCCCCGACGCCGCGCCGATTGGAAATCATTCCGAGACATTCTAATATCCGATCTCTTTTGAACATCTTCAAACAAATGCTTTAAGTTGCTTTTCAACTTAAATATTTCGATAGATTCTTAACATGCCTGTTGAAACGTTATTCTTATTCTTTAAAGTTAAAACATTGACAACTAAAAAGTGTATAATTTATGGCGTGATATATTAAACTTATTTACTTACAATTTCATTAAAATGTAAAAAACAAAAGTTTAATAATCAAAGACAAAAATCTATAAAACACACCACGGCACAGAGCAGTAACGTGTACTTGCTTATTGTCTAAACGTGAACAATTCACAGATGCAAGTGGATTGTCAATTCAAAGCAAACTCGTCGCCAAAGTTAGCTCATTTACGTCGCGGCGGAGCTCCGATGAATGTAACTACAACTAGCGCCATCTGTCGAGCTTGCTTGTTAACAAATAGTAGAGTTTACTAGAATTATAGAGGTCGACTGTAACCAAGAATGAGCCCTTTGCAACAATATTTATCGCATATCATGTTAAGTATTTTAAAGGATTGTAAATAATGTCTAATGTGCTAACTACACGTATTAGTGGGTTAAAGGTAGATTTGAGAAAGTTTTTAAGTTTACGAATGCGCCGACCTGCAAATACAATCCGTGTTGCTTAGCTTGGTAAAAAAATATTCGTGTATAGATTTAATTTGTAAACATAAAAAACGAAGACAATTTGTATGAATTGATATTTTTTCAAGTACATTTTTTCCAAGTGCTTGCGCCTCTTTGGGATCGTTATAATTTAGAATGGCGACGTCTCCGGGGACTCACAAGTGGCGACCTCTTTAGACGTTAGGAAACATTCAAATCGTTTAAAGTCGAATAAACGCAGATATTGATTTGGACTTTTCCATTTTAATGATTGTTACATTTATTCTTCTGAAGAAACATTTTGTAAATCATTCCATACATTGTTTTTTTTTAATAATTAAATGCAGAAATGTTATAGATAAAAAAACTTTTATTTTAATCGCATGAAATGCATTTAATGTACACTAACACTATAATAACAATGCAAGTATGAGTTACTATGCCTTCGTTGTCGTGGGTCATAGAGTAGAGCAACCGTCGTCACGTCAACGTTTAGCTACACTGTGGCACTACTGCCCCGAGATTTTGTTTGTTCGAGTTACTGACGACCTTACAGACTTAACTTCTAGTCCGTTTATGACCAACGTCGTTATTAATAGTCTTTTAAAACATGTTACAGTTGGTGCATTGTAAATACATCCAGCAGTTACGATAACTTTCTCTTGAATCATTGACCAAGTTATTTGTTAAACATGTGAGAAGCGTATTCTCTCGTTCAGTCCTTAAAGAAGATTCAAATGACTGTTTTAACAATTTAAATACAATCTTCGTTAACACTAAAATAGTTATATGTTTATGTAATTGATCTTGCCACGAAGATGAACAACATTCTTAACATAACTGAACGCAATTATAATTTAATTAAGGAATGCGATCATGGGACTAGAGTAGAACGCAGGTCTTTATAATTCAAGCGAGTGTGTGAGGACCTCTACCGGCGAGGAGCGGCCGAGAGGGCGGGGAGTCCTCGCGGACGTGCGCAATTGAAAACCATTTTAAAATATTCCAATATCCGATTGCCATCGAATATATTGGCAACGAACGTTTCTCATCAATGTGAAAATTCACGGTTCCTTTATAGAGATTGTTATGACTTTCACTACGAGGAAAACCGTTTTCAAATGCACCGGAGAGTTTTAACAAAATAATCTTAAGTATAGAATTTAACGTAAATGCCTAGTCTATTTCCTTTTGCCTTTGTTATGTCTGTGAATTTTAATTTAATCGAATCGACCACAATCTTCCCCTTTACTTATTTTCCCGATGAGGTTGATTCTATAGGTCCCACTTTCCACTTAACTTCTGATAGCTGATTTTAACTTTAAAACGAAGTTTAAATAGAACTGTCACATGAAATCTGATAAACATTTATTTCGAGTATCCGTAAAATGGAATAAACTGGAGAATCCGACGTAATTTTAGAAAAAAACATAAGAAAATCACCTGATAGTGTGGTGAGATAGTGCTCTTGTGCAGAAACGTACCTGAAACAAAAGAAAATAAATTCGTTATTCAATTGTTTGTTTGAAAAATAACAACGGAATTAATCTACTTGACATTTTAAACCGTAATAACAGTGTCCGTTTAAATATTACGTTAAATTGTCAGTGAATTCGATTCAACAGCGTGCTTGTAGTAAATCATTATTAATTAATGGTATAACATTGTTAGTACGCGTAATATAATACACATTAAAATGTACTACATAACATTTACATTCACCCTTTTAAAGTATTAAAACATTTAATTCGCGTCGCATTACATCATAGTACAAGCCTCCCACAGGATTCATTCCATTCGATCATTCAACCGGTACATTTATAACACCTGGCACACTTTATACCACCGGAGGTCTGGCTGAATAAAATGCCACTTAGCTCCGCCGTCACGTCTAATTGATGGATCGCTTAAATTTGGCGTCGAACCATCGCACTCACATTACCTCTTTGATAGACCGTTTAACAGATAGTCACGATCGACGATTTCAGACGTTCAATAGATAAACTGAAGTAAGAAGAATAACAATTGATAGTTATAAAAGAAAAAAATTAGTGTAATGTAGCAAATAATAAAACTCTCAGAATAGCTAAAGAGACCCGTGTATTCATTGCACACTGCTAATTTGGAAAGGACAGGTTCTATAGCAGTATCAAACCCTATATTAACTTACATAGCCGTAATTGCACATTTTTTTTGCTATTTGCAGTTCTAATTAGTATTGTAGTTCAACCAAATTAGGTACCAGAACATTAATAGATAAAAAAATTAAACAAGCTACAGCGGTGTACTAAAATAGTAAGACTTAAGTCAAGTATCGCTTTTACGCCGCGACTTATTTACGACGAGGTGAGCGCTCCAAATAAAAGTGCACGATCTGCCTTATCGATCGTAACTAATGCCGAACACAAGGCACTAATGCGATATAAATTGCCGGCTAGCTATTCCAGTTCGCCGCCGGCAATGTCTTCTCAATACTGGAAGTGACGTTTCAAATTTAATGCCGTCTTTACGGAACACGCCGTATATTCAGATAACAACTAAATTGACAGAAATGTTTAAGTTGTTTTCTTTTGTTATTTTAAAAATTCACTTGTTTTTTCTGGCACTTGAACTCAGGAAAATATTGGTAAATGTCGTGTTGAGTATGCTCACGTAGTATGGGCCTATCGTTCGGAGGTTGCTTTTACAACAGGAAACGGAAACAGCTCGAGCCTTCAGGAAATGTTCGCGTGTTTCCTTCAGGCTGGGAACACAACGAGATTTGAAATTATATTTATCTGTGCATCGGATCATTCAGCAAATAATGAAAATAACTGTATTTATTTTAATCACTCATAAATGTTATCTAGTTGTGCAAAGATAATGTTTACTAAATAGATTTGCAAATAATAAAAGTTGCCAAATACTTAGCATAATAATTCTATTGAGTTGTGCAACTGTAATTCATGCAAACGTATTTATAGAAAAGATTTCTGTTACAACAATAACCTGTTGTATTTAGTGTGTCCCGCACCTTATTTATCTTAATATTGCGTGTACGAAGTCGCGGGCTACAGCTAGTGTCAAAAGGACAAATCACATTTTCGTATTGAAGATTAATATTTTGTACAAATTTTGTAAATAAATCAAAATAGGAATGTCTGAAACAAACAAGATACTTATTCTAACTTCAGTGGAAAGTAAATCATATCCGATTTGGAAAGAAAACCCCGATATTGATGGTAATAAATCACGATGGTTTTGTTGAATTATTCAATAGTTTAGAAAGTTCTGTAGTAAAAGTTTAGCAATGCGAATTATCCTCTTCTGTACGGATTTACTATGAAGTTTATTATACTAGTTGTACTTATTGATCATAGCATTCTAGAGATGTTATGACGGACAGACAGACAATTTTTTTAATGCGATTTGCGTTATCAGTAACGCAAATACATTATCTACCCGAAATCTGGAATTTTTCATAATACAAAGACACTCCAATTTTATTATATGTATAGATTTCATACATTTTTAGCTTTTTAAAAATCTGTGAACAGTTCTTAAGTCAAAAATCTCTAGGAAATGATTTTTTATACGCCAACATTGGCGTCCTAAAATCTATATATATAAAAGAAAGTTGTGTTAGTTACACTATTTATAACTCAAGAACGGCTTTACCGATATGGCT
>JAOCNA010000007.1:150887-164503 GCA_026546675.1 Papilio helenus
TTATGACAACTGTCATCAGTCATTCGATCGTCGCTTGACATCTATCATGTCCGATGCACATTCAGCCAGTACTCAAACTTATTAGTTGCCAGTAACTTTAATCGTTCAAAAAGTATCAATCATTTCGCCCCGTTACATATATCAAATCGTAACAGATTTAGTTTATAAAATGACATCAAGCCGTGTTACGACAATGTAAACGTTACCCAATAAACCACTCAGTATTTGATATCTAAATCCAAACCAAACATCACTTAATACAAATTAACACAATTGTATGGCTTTTGTTTCTATAATAACGAAAATGAACCTTAACTCAATTAATTTACGAACTATAAATGAATTGAATTTGTACAGAGTACTACATGAAAGCAGGGTTGTCAACTTTATTGAATATAATTTATTTTTTGAATTAAGCTACTTACTAATGAATTTAATGTGGTTAACTAATCGTAGTAATGTTATCCATCTCTTCATAATTTCAAATTAATCTTACTAATATTGTAAATGTGAAAGATTGGAAGTTTGTTAGAGTTTGTAGCCTAAACTGCTGTATGGATCTCGATTAAATTTAATATAGATGTAGAGGATACTCCTGAAGATGGCATATGCTACATGCTATAGTTTTTTTTTAATTCCACGCTGACGGAGTCGCGGCCGAAAGCTCGTCTGAAGTAATTCAGAAAAAAACGTATTCCATTTTACGATATTTATTTCAGTCCTACAATACAAAATTATAGTAAAATAGAAGTATTTATAATATAAACTATCATATCCAATAACCAACCAAATATTTTATGAAAACAGGCAACCCTGTAAGGTAACCCTTTGGAGTAGTGTACAAGTCAAGAGGCGCGGGCGCAGCTGTCGCACGCCCCCACTTCAAATTAGTAGCACCGTCGCCGCGATAAATGTTACCAATTACATGTGTATTTTCATTATATTGTTTCTCTTTAATAAAGTCAAATAAAATAAACACGTAGTAACAATTTAGAACTATATTTTAATACCATTGTGATAATAAACTGCATATATCGAAGAAATTCAAAGACATTTGTGAACCAACAGCAATAGGCCAACGTGGTTGACAACCTAGTCACGCCTAACTTAAACTTAGAGCCCCTTAATATGGTCTTATAGTGATATTTAAAGTAGTAAAGTTTTCACTTTTATAAAAGTGGTATACTTTTGCATAACAATACAATTTGGGTGACAGTTTTCTTAGAATAATATGCAACAATGTTTGCTAAAGTATGAATCATTCCAAGGCGACACAGATCACCCATTGTGTCTGTTAAGGAATCGATTGCAACAGACTGGCTAACCAAGGCCAACTGATCACTGAATATAGAGAAATGGACTAGACAAACCCACAAACTAATGACAATCACATTTACATGTGGATGTAAAATTGAAACATGAACGTTACACAGCGAGCACACAAACAATTTTAATACTCGTTCATATTAAAAGACGGAGTGTAATTAGCGCGCTTGACAGATCCTGTCTCTTCAAAGTCAAAGATATTGGGTAACTCTACGATTACATTGCTATTTATTGTTTTAACTCCTACGCATTGTCTACGTTTATCAGATCAATATGTAAATTATTACTTCACTAGTAACCCGCCCCGGCTTCGCACAGATATAATGTTGATACAAAAATATGTTTATGTATATCACAAAACTATGAAAATGATCAGTATTTCTCTACTATATTATATATGTCTTATATATATATATTTCTTTTAAATCACTATCTATAAAAAACTGCAAAATCCTTTGCGTTTTAAACATCTAAGCATATGAACAGACAGACAGCGGTAAGACTTTGTTTTATATGGTGTTGTGATGATATATTGAATAACGTACCGTTTGTACTGTTGAAGCTCCACAATAACATGTCTATTTTTTAAAGAGAATGGGTGCGAAAATATTTCTTTACTCTCTTGTTATATTAGATTCAATTACCGTTTAAAACCAATAAAAAAATCCAATTGGAATCTAATTAAATAATTCAAAACAGAAGAAAGTAAAATCGTGTTTAAAACTATAACTTGGAATTTCGTCGAATTAGATAATGTACGTACCTAATAAAAAAAGTTTAAAAGTACTTAAACAATATAATGGATTTTAATCATAAAAGATTAAAAACTACATAACCGTTAATATAATTTGTGTTTTAATTTGAGACAATATGGCTTTACAAACATTTGTATTTTTGGCCAACATTGGCTAAAACTTTCCGTTACATCCGGCCAAAATTCAAGGTTTTTGTCCAGATGTCACAACTCACAACACACCTAGGTCAACAAACTAAAATATCTTGTTAACGTCCTAGCAATATGTTACCTTATCTATTATAAAATCTAAACATGACATGTGGTTGATAGCGCCACCTCGCGGTCTCTATGGTAAGTTTAGGGAGCGGGTGTAATGTATACTTCATACTAAATTGTCCGCGATTTCGACCGTATTTAAAAAACACAGTCTATTAACTACCACGTACCTATCTAATATTAGTAAAATTATTTAAATAAATTTAAATATTGTACTGTATAAACACACAATTTACTAGCTGTTGCTCGCGTCTTTTTCCGCGTCAAATTAAAAAAAACTTACTAGCCTATGTATCCTTCCAGACTATCCTCTGCATCTATGCCAAATTTCATCGAGATCCGTTCAGTAGTTTAGTCTACAAACTCTAACAAACATCCATCCATCTAAACTTTCGCATTCATTATAACTACTAGTATTCGCCCGCGACTTCATCCGTGTGGAATTAAAAAAAAACAAAAGTTAGTAGCCTATGTGTTCTTCCAAACTATCCTCTACGTATAGGCCAAATTTCATCGAGATCCGTTCAGTAGTTTAGTCTACAAACTCTAACAAACATCCATCCATCCAAACTTTCGCATTTATAATATTAGTATAATTAGTAAGGTAATGCAGATATCAGTTAACAAGCAGCATTAAAAATAACTGATATTTTACTACAATTGTCAAATGGCAATATTCCAACCGATACCAAAAAATCGACGCTCCAAAAAATACAGAAGTAAAGAAACCTTTAAACATATGAAATAGGGTCCATTGTTGTTTGTACAATAGCTTTAACCTCAACGGAGATTTAATAAGAATTTTTAATTGTTATGCAATCTAGAGCAACCCATGGCTCATCTCCCAAGTGTATTGTTACCTTGCTTCACAATTCTTTTGTTTGCGGAAGTGTGCAAAATCTTTCAAGATTGCAGATGCGCCCTTAACACATAAAGATTTCAACCTTATGATTAGGAAGTAAGACTCATATTTGCTTACTCGTGTATCCGATCTAGTTTTGTTTCTCAAACTTTTTTTCTTCGACCAAACAAAGTTCATGTAAATGTAGTGATTTATTTTCGTCAACAATTGCCGTTGTCTGGATCTATGGGAAATTTACGAGGCAATATTGAGGGGCGGGAATATTGGAGTCTTATTATTATTATTATTTGTAAGAAATTTGTGGGGCTATCGTTACCCTTGGATGAGTTATTACTAATTTTTTCATAGACCTTTCTTATTTATTAGTTTGATTTACTATTTGTGATATTTAAAATTTCTATAAAACTAGTCCCATTACTTACTTTAATTGAAATTTTTGACCGACTTCCCAAAAGAAGGTAGTCATTTCGTTTGTATGTTTTTTTGTACGAAACTAAGGTAAACTATTTTATTAACAAACTTGTTAAAATAAAAAAAAAACATATTTATTACTCAAATTAAAATGCGAATGTATAGATGGATGGATGGATGTTACTTTATATTTAAAGTACAGTTTAATGTATCTCGCTGATATTTGTCATAGATGCATAATCTGGGAGAATGCAAGAGCTACTAAATGCATTTTTATTTTCGCACGGATGAACACACGGGAGAAAGCTAGTATTACAATTAAAGTAAAAATCATGTAGGAAACATTAAAACATCATTATAACACCCATTATTACGATAATGAGTGAAACTAAACAAAGAGGTTGTATTAATAAAAAACTCTATGGTCGAGTAACAAGGGAATTATTTTTAATCTGTAATTAGTTTGCGCTATCTGTGAATTATATCATTAAGGTGAAGGAAAGTAATGCGGGAACATCGACGTGGGAATATAGAGACATCTACGGAAGTCGTAAAAATTGTGAGGTTATATTTATAAAATGCAATTATAAAACCAATCTAATATAACTAGTGCCACTATTAATATAATAGCAACATTTATTAATGAACTCTTAACTTATAACGCAAAACAATTTTTATTATAAATCGTATTTTAATTTCGCAATTTCGAAGTAATTTTTCTTTCTATCTCATTACTGAATGCTCCCTACTTTTGTTTATGCAAATCAAAGACTAGCTTACGTTTCGCAATGTTTAAAAAAAATCCTAATTAGTACTAAGCAATTAAGATACCATTTTGATAACGTCCAAATTAATTAGTGTAAAAAGAATCTTTCAAAGTCGATCGATCGATTAACAAATACTAAAAGGCCATTTAAATAATGCCTCAGCAATCGATTGTTACTGAGATACGATGACGTCATTTAAAACTTTAAGGTTTCACTTCTGAATAGATGTCATTTGTCACTTGTTGAACAAATGAATATCTGAACTAGAAATACGGCGAATTTACACTTATACACTTTAATCTTTTTAAAAATGCACCTTGATAAATAAACTTCAACGAAAACCAATAGTAGTGTATTGAGAAATTTTATTTAAGTAATAGTAGTAAAAAAGTAATGTAAGAAAAACGCCCATTTTCAAGCTCCAGTTTATTCATACGATTAATTTGTCAAGTGTCATGAGGTAAAGGTTTAAGTAATAATCAAATTGTCAAAAATATCATGGTGGAGTTTCTTTCAAAATGTAACGAAGTGTAATATTCTTAAAGCTTTCGAGAGAGACGACAGCCAATTTGTGAATAATTTGCGTCGTCTCCGGACGACGCGAGTGACATGACGTCACGTAACGAGTTACATGACACCAATTTATGATATCTGCGCACACTCGTGTCATGGTAACGTAACAGCTACGGAATGCGGGAATACTTTAATTATCATACAAACGTAAACATTTTATATATGAGATTGTCTGGAAACCATAATTATTAAACCATAATTCGACGGAGCTTTTTGTAGAAAAAAATGTTACCAATACACTAAAATCAAAATTGCACGTATTTTTCTCTAAACTAGTTTAGTAGAATTTTAAATTGGTCGTTCGTCACACTATCGAACTAAGGGTTAACATAAATTTTATGGTAATTAATTAATAGATAAGTTTTATGAACCACAAGTATATCATTCTCTAAACAACTATTGCATTTTAGTGGAATAAATTAATACATTTTAGTTTGTAGAATGCCCGTATGATATGTGTCTGTAGAATTCGAAGTGCGATCAATGTGGGCAATGTTTGATACATAATTGAATGCGACAGGTGAGAGTTGAGTGCGATTCCCTGTCGTCCTGACTCTCCCCGCTGTCGCATCTCCCACGCGTCTGTCGCCCAACGCACCCGCCGCGCTTCGTGACTCGGCGACCGGGAGCACCCGGCGGAGAGACCTACCGTTACGTTACAAAGAATTAAAAAAATAAATTTCAAGTATAAAGTGGAATACGTCTACTTAATGCTATAATTTTTCTCTTAATTTGGACTGTAACTATAACAATCGTAATTTCGAAAAAAAAAAATTGTATTCTATAGGTACTACATAAGTAACCAAGTTTCTAGATTTTAGACTGGGAATATCAAAGGTTGAATTATCATTACTGGAATCGTTTATAACAAGTTAAAAGCGGTAAGAATTGCGCAGGTAATGTCAAGTTGGAGTAGTTCTTGCAGCGATAGTATCTGTTCGAGGTGGGCAAAGAGATTTCTATTATTATAGAGAATTAGCAACGCGGGACAATAATGAGAAAAGACAAGCCGTTCGCTGTAGCGAGCACAGCACAAAAGGAATACGGGTTGAGCATTGAGAGGGAAACTTATGAATCTCTTTGAGAGCGTCGCGGCTAACGCCTTTACAACTTTTGCTCGAGCTAATGACATCGCAATGCACTTAACTCGTGTAAAGCCAATGTCGCGGCAGTTTTACACCACTCGCTTCTTATTTACAAATTCATTTATTTTGTGTAGATTTTTATGTCTTAGACGAGATGACTCAAACTTCGATTTCTTGATAAAAAAAAACTTTAAACTATCTTTCTAAAAATGTATCACGATTAATGTTAATTATTTTTCTTTAGTTGTTAAGTAACTTTAACATTTCGGAAAGAAAACTAAAAATTAGATTTCATTCCAAAATGGCGATTTAGAAAAAAAAACACCAAACGTTACCAGGTAAAATGATATGGCAACAGTAACGGTTCTCAAGTACACATTCTTGAAATGATAATGTAAAAGTAATTTTTAAAAGCTCGCTTAAAGTAAATACTTGTGAGACGGTGTAACTTGAAAAGCTCGTTCCAGTTTTGCGTCGCTACGTCCCGCTTCGTTACAGCCTACCTGCCGCAATTCAGCGGGAATACTTAAAAGGCATCCGAATTAAAGCAAATGAAAGACTTCCTGGAACAGAACTTACACAAAAGAGCTCGGACGTTCCGACTTTTTACAACCATCGGACTCATCTTTAAAATGCTCCTTTCTTATGTTCAAGATTGATTGATAAATCTTGTTAAATTTAACTGAGTTTTTCTAGCTATGTAACTGACAACAAAAGAGAAATCGACCTGGGAACTTATTACGAATAATCGTGAGAACGTTATCGTAGTTTTGTCGATCAAGTTACGAATACATTCTCACAACTCTCAGGTTAATAATCGTAATAAAACCTTAGATATTTACGTTGAATCACATTATTACATTTACTACTTTTTTACTATAATCAATAAGAGCAATTAAGTGTTTTTTTGTAAAAAAAAAGGCGATAAAGAAGCATATTCATGTAATGTATGGATTATTTATTGGAATATACGAATAAAATCACGGAAAAATGCAGTCAGAACGAGAGACTTCGCCGCGCAATCGTTCGATGTGGAGTAGTAATTAATTTGCAGCCATAGAGCACTTATCTTTCAGGTAGAGAATCGCCGTCCACTCTACACGATCATATACTCTGTACACATTCCCTGCATCGCCGGATCTCACGTCACTTTCCTGTGCAGTAATTGATTGCATTTTTTTAATACAAAAAACATATTATTCATTCTAGACGTAAATCAATTATATTATCATTAATTCGAACTAGGCGATACGACTAATTAGTGTCGGGTTACAACAGCGACATCTGTAAGTCATCAGTCCGGAATAAATTGTGTTACCGAAACGTCGACTTATTTCTCATCCTTGGACTGCATCATACGGATCTTTGTTGTAATACGCAAGTTATAACGTTGTAAACACAATGTTTCTCGTAAATAACGGAGCGAATTATGCCCTTGCGGCAATCCACGAGCCTCACATGAACATCGTAAGGCGTTGGCGCGCAGCTATGTGTCGACGACCTGGCATCGACATAGCAGTACAAAAACCTTCAATGGATATATAAGTGGTTCCTTTTGATACTGCATCTGCACTAAGGGGCACCCATAGAGACAAATGACTTTAGTCCAGCAGTAAATTCGTTGACAGATCAATGTTTCACATACACATCTACTTCAACAATAAGCACCCTAGGGTGCATTTCATCCCTTAGTTATGATTTAGGATCAGAATGGGCTTAAAAGCATAAATCGTTATAAGAGCGGATTGTGCATTAGTGCAATAATTCACGATTTTTAACCCTACCCGGATGTCGGATCCCACAGCACGGATCCCGGCACATGAATGCGGCCGTACTGACTACCTGTTCCCGACCTGCATCAAAGAGTATTTTTATTTTATACATACAACATTTTTAGGTTTGTTCCTGCCGCTTTTATTTTACCTTTGGGCGGATTAGCAAAATCAGTTTAGCTTTTTCATGTTTATTTAAAGGTTTTGGATATGTTTAAAGTGTGAAAAAAGAGATTTCTGTGTCCTTATGTCAGATAACGTAGCCTAATTGGTAATTCCTAGTTTTAAAACATGTCTTTTTCTAAGTCCTTTCATGTTCATTTCATAGCTGTTTACACGTACCAGTTTTAATAATCATGTTTTGTTTATCATTAGTAGACAGTGTAGTTTTATTATCATTTGATAATTGGAACTGGCAATCCACTTTTTATTTCAAAGTATTAAAAGGAAAGTAAAAACTTTATTACAATATTTTTTAATCTATGACTTACCCTTCCTGTTTCAGACACCCTAGTGGGGCTTTAATTTATGCGCCCGTTGTCTAGGCGCCCCCTGGCAGTCGGTGGCGGGCCTTGTGAGCCCTGCAGAGGGCGCGGGGGGCGCGGGCAGTGGTCGGTTAGTACGTACAAATTGAAAGCTCCTCACCACGACAATAGGCCGGCCTTGTGGGTGCTGCTTTATGCACTTTATTCCTTTTTAACGGGAAGCGATGGCGTCCCCTAATTTTATTTATGGTGTTGACACGTGGCTTTGTTTGTGCTGATAGGACTTGAGCTGCGGTGTGGGATGATGCCTGATTAGTACTTAAGTGGAGGGAATGTTAATCTCTGAATAAATCATTTAACACAACTAGTTTGAAATATTACGATTTTGTGAAATGAACGGAACTACGCATATAATTTTAACAAAGGAGAATCGTGTAGGAGAAGTGTAAACCGCAGAGGATTAATGATATCGGCACAAGTTGTGCGACGTGTCATCCAAAGCAGAAACTTGCTCCCCGTTGCTGCTACAAACCGCCGCGGTACTCGTCGGATTTGGCATTGTATTAACAAGATACAGTTATAACAGCTAAAAGATACGGGAATAGGAACATGGGTTTATTCATAATTTCTTAAGTAGCGTTTGATAAACAAAACGAAACAGTTATATAATGTGAATTATTGGACACCAAGATAGTAAAATATAACATTAGTAGGTTTTCCATCTTGCAGTTAAATTACTGAAAGATATAGTTAGTAAGTATTTTTACATATATAAAAGGTGTAAAACTGTAGTACAAATTAGAGTAAAATTGTTGTAACATAAAACATACTGTATGCTAGTTACATAGGTCTGTGTTTTGCATGACACTTATACAGTACAAACAGGATGCTGACTGCGGTAACGTTGTCGTCCTCGTGTCGTGTCGTATCGTGTAAAGCAACGTGCATGCGTAATGTGCAGATCGGATGCAAATCGCGCTGCCCTTACTAATTTATCTGCACCTAAATTTGTACGCTCTTCTCTGATACCGATGGCACTCGCGTTAAGGTTGTGTCACTTGAACCAATAAATTCATTTCTAATTTGATAGTTTTATCTCACACTTTAAATCGAAGTTAATTAACAATTTGTTTTTGCTAAATAAATGGACAAAATACATTTAATTCTCTACTTTTTACCTAACGATGTACTTTGAAGGATTTATTAAGTTGGGTATACTGTTTGGACAAAATAAAGAATATTTTTGTATTTATATACAGATTTTTTATATTTTATATACAGAATAATGAACCAAGAATTATATTTAATGACTTTGCTATTAATATCAAATCAGAAGACATTTACGGAGTGAACTGTAGTTGGAAATGTTAGAGTGGAGTCAGTGGCGGCGCGTCTCTAATGAAATGATCAAACGGCAGCCTACAGTCCGTACTGCCCACACTACCAGCAACTAGAGATATACGTATAAAATACGAATTTAAACGCTGCTCTGACACGGTTTATGTGTAGTTAAAACTAACTTAATTCAACTACAACAAAGTCTTTTCCGCGATAATGATGGAATGTACGTTTATTTTGATAACCTTCTACTATATATTTTTAACAAAATGTGCTAACAATATATAAAAATTATATTACCAACATGTCCACTTTATGAGTAAACTGTACGACTCTTAACTTGTGGCGGCAAAAAATGACATTTGAATGTAAAACGGCGAGGCAATTAGCCCGGGTCCGGCTGCCGGCGACCCTCTAATTGTAGGAATATGTAAATGCTATCACGACCGGAGTTACCTTCACAATTAATTGTTTCGCTTTAGCAGAGCCACGCGCAGCACTCGCCGCTTGTTGGATGATGGAAGTTAAAGTTGCAGTTAGTTAAACAGCATGTTTATATTCAGGGAAATTGTATACTTCAGAGATGTGTACAGGGTGTTGCATGTGCAAACATCCGCAGTTTTCTTAATTTACTTCACGTTTTTTATTGGACTTTTTTATTTTATTTAATGTGATTTTAATAGCGTGGTATATATTGGAACGGTGTATTAAAAAAAACAACATAATGTAAAAAAGCAAAAGACAAACAAACTCCGAAAAGCGTGTATTTAGTTTTTCGAACTTAAATCCATTTTAGTTTGATCCCTACATCCGAGGATACGATTAAGTCAGAGTCCATTATATCAACTGTAATAAAAGTCAGAGGCTTTCCATCTAAATCAATTAGCACTAAAAATCCTTTGCAAATAACAGCATTGCATCGGCAGCCACGTTCAATATCAAAAAAGTAACAGTGGACGCGACATGGACCATGAGGGTGGCATGGGGAGTAGAGGACACATATCCACTACAGATTGCACCGGCTCGCATGCCCAGGTTGATTCAATTTAGAAAAGCACAGGTGAGAAATATCCCCCTTAGCTGTCATCTATTTTAGCCAACAGTTACAGATTTATTCACAGGATCTTTTTAATGCCGAAAAAGCATAATGATATATGACGATGAATATTATGTAACACAGTTTCAAATAAATATTATAACTAAAAAATACTACGATACTAATGTAAAAGACGTCAATTTTTATATCCTCAAATAAACAATTTATTACCAAACAATTATATTTTTTTGGAAATAAACTTTACTCGCACAAAACTCGTGTATTTCCGTAAAACTTTTAACTCATATTGAATCGTCCATTTATACCCGGATTTGGGAATTTAGCTTAACTAGTTTCCGAGACAAATCGCTCAGGAAACGAGTTGCCCAAATTTTGTTTGAGCCAAGTGATGCAGAAAGTTTGTTATTGGAGAAAGTTGGGCAATGGGCAGTTTTGGTTTGGAGAGCCGGTTTATCCATCAATATCCGTCATTTATGGGAAAAGTAACATCTTCGCAACCTCGTTACGACGGAAAGACGAAGATATGATAAAATATAATATTAAAATTATGTTAACAACCCTAAAATAAACCTAAAAAGAGAACAAAAATCACTCGACACGGACCCTTAACTCTAATACTTTTTAATGGACTTTTATATATTTTTTGCAGGAAAAGTTTCGGACAATTTCTGACGTGACATGTAAATTTCAAGTCATATAATTATGTATACGTCTTAAGGGCTGATCCCGGGGGCCACGTAAAATAAGATTACATGTATTTAATAAAATTAAATTCATGTTCCTATAGGGAGCCTTTTGTCTTATCGCAGTAGTTGCTAATTTATAACCGAGGGGAATTTAATAACAAGCGAGCAATAAAAGATAAAACAACGATAATAAAACGGTCAAGAATTAATTTAGTGAGTCGTAGATATGATATTGTTTTTAACAATTATTCTCCCTTCAAAAGAATCATAAACATTAAAGATCTTACTATCACAACATAGACAATGTTTCAAACAAGTTTTAGATTAAACATACATACGTCAACCCTTTCATATGTTTTGGGGTGATTTTTGAAAGTGGTGATTAAACAGTCGTATTTAAAATGTATTTTAAACATTAATAAAATTATAAGATAGAAAAAAACTAAATTCTTTACGTGAAAAGGTTTATAAAAATGTTAAGGTAACATACAACATGGTCTAGTGCAGACTAACGCGTGAGCTCGATGTGGGAGCGCTGAATGACCAACTTTATTTTTTCACGGCTGAGTGGTGCAATGAACGAGAATGAGTTGCGTAAAAACTTTTTAAATTTTTTGCATGCAGCGCACTGAACGACTGAGCGAATGAAATTATGCGGTAGAGATGCTTCTCAAAACTAGGTTACGTCGGAAAGCTTTATAAACTAGAACTTAATTATGTATTGTAAAAAATTATGCAATAAAATATTGTTTAAAAAAGTTATCAAAGATAGGTTTATCTCAGGGTGCGGGTATTGTTTACATATTAATTTATCTTCTGAACTATCTCATGAAAACAAATTATTTAAAAACCTTCCGTATTTTATTCACAAACTAAGTTATTTTAGCAACAAAACATTTAAGGGTTACCGCTATAAGCAACATTTCAGTACACCGTATCAATTTTTCAGAGAATTCGACTGAAAATGTTTACATCGTAACGACCATCAGAACCATTACCTTACAGGTGGCAATATTCATAAAAAGCAACAGCCTTCGGCCACCAATTTCCTGTTTACCTGAAGAGGTACACGATGTAATACGACCGCCATTAACTACCGATTTGGTGCCGCCTTTGTGGTTAACCGTTTTGTAAATAATCGTGTTGTACAGATAACTAAAGTAACTTTACCGGACATTTAAATTTAATTATGAAATATAAATCGCCATTTTCAATTTATATTTCTAAACTATTGCTTATTGTTAACCTGGCCATGAGACCTCTTTACTTGCTCTGTGCTGTATTTCCGATGCCACTTTTAAATGAAACTCGCGTAGCACATGTCGTAGCAAGCTACGCTTTCTCGTAGGACATCATCTGCTCGTAGAACATTGGAAATCGAGCGATAAACTCGTGATCAAATTTAAAAGTACTTTCTACTAAGCTTCTTGTACAAAAATAAAAAATTTGTTCTTTCGTAAAAAATAAAATTAGCAAAGTTTAATCATGTATTATTTTTATGACATTTAATTTAAGCTAATGAATAATAATTCTACCTAATCTTGAGAAAACGACACGCATCATTATGTCCTAAAATCTGCCAAAACATGTAAACTGTTCTTAAAATGTAACTTCTAATAACAACGATATTATCTAATCTCAGGCCCACGGACACAGCAATTTGCTTTTTTGAGCTGTAAATCACATTCTCTGGCGGCGCGGCGGAACGTCGTCACGCGCGCGCCATCTGTCGCCGCTCGTGATCAACTTAATGCGACTACAAACAAAATACGCTGTTTAAAAGCGTTGCAGCAACTACAGTTTGCAAACTGCTTACAAACTTAAATTCCCTCTCCGCTTCTTTGAAAGTTTAAAAGGATGTCAAATTATATTTTAGTTTTTTCAACAAGATGATTTCACATTTTTCTTCGGATTTATTTTGACTGATACATTAAGTCCTTAATGTAAAAGTATTTACATTTTGTTTGTATGCTTGTATGTAAAGTAGATTTCTATTCAAATGATCAAATGTTAAATTCCATCCATCCATCCATCTAAACTTTTGCATTTATAATATTAGTAAGATTTGTTATATTAAAATAACATGAGAAGTACAATTTACTCTCTTACCGTACAAAGGGACTTGATAATATGCCATAATTTTTATTTAAAAATCCTTCTTTTAATTGTATTACTATACTATAAGTTCACATACGTAAAAACAAATAGTTTGTTAGTTATTCTATTTTCAAATACAAAAAAT
>JAOCNA010000007.1:191480-202971 GCA_026546675.1 Papilio helenus
CGTACCAGCTTTCGACTGCATCATCACTTTGTTCAGGTGGGATCGTGGTCAAGCGCTAGCTTAACGAACATAAAAAACAAAAAAAAAAATTTTTGGATAATTGAATTTACTCAGACGTATCCTTAGAAGCTTGTAAAAAATTACAAACTCTACGAGCACTGCAATATTAACTAAACCAAACGACAGTGATACAAATTCAGATGAATTGTAATTGAGATAAAACCAGAGGTGCTAGAACATAAAAAAACGTAGTAAATGGGAAAGAATCGACTTTTTATAGAGTTGTAGTTCATAATCGTTTAATCTAAGCATAGTGATGTTACTGATGATAAATATCACACCGGTTTAATGTCTACACGATCCCTTTAATGGAGGTAAATAATTCACTAAGAAAGCTTGAAGACGTTTCAGTGGGAAAAGTTGAAGAACTGTTTTAGTGAGACAGTTGCAAGGTATGAACGACAGCGTATATGATAAAACCACTATCTCTTTGATTTTTTAATCACAATCTAACTTTTGGTATTATTATTAAAAAAACTTCTTTAACAGATACATGTCACAATTATCAACATTTTTTAAATATAAGTACTAATATGTTTGCGTCCTTGAATTTAAGATTCGGACCAAAACTACGTAACACTGCTTGCTTTTATAACTTGTGGCACACAGTAACATGGCTAGCACAGTTATCTACCCCACAATCTCGATTGTTCCACGCGGTACACTTAATGTTCGAACTCAGGTCGCGCCATTAAAGATTTGTAACTTTTATCGCATAAAATAGTTTTACTGGAATAATTAATTAAACGAGGAATTAATGTGCTTGTAATGGCGTGTTGAGCATCAACGCACGTGTCGCGTTCCCTTAATTGGTTTTTCTTTTATTTATTTTGACTTTAATTTCAAGGTCATTTAATCTTTTTACTACTTTATTTTGTAAAATATTTCCTATCGATCGCAAACTAAGAAAGTCGAGTTTAAGCCCTGTACATTTTAGGGCATTATTCAGTGAAATTAATAGAAAATAAACAATTAATTGATTAAACAATTTAAAGGTACTATAAATGACTGTAGTTAATTGTCTCTCTTACTGTCAAAAGTGCTGTGTCATCGTAGCCGTTGCGCGGCCACACAAAGGTGCTAAATTAATTGGGTTAACGAGTCGTGTCCACTTATGTTGCTAACTAGCGCGAATACTGTTTTAGACAGGTTTTTTCTTTGAAAAAAAAAGCAAAAGCGCGTTACAATTGTGAGACTAACCTGCGGCTGGCGACAATTTCGTTACGACACCCCACCGGGACTTCCACTGAAACAAAACAAACATAGATATTAACTACTAAGAAAGTGCTGGATTACTGATAATACTATAAAATTATTAACATGTATAAAAATCAAATAACTCAAAGTCCAAAAAGGCATAAAATGCAATTAATTTTATGAAGCAATCAACGAGCTTCATTTCAGTTTTATCGAATTGAGTTTTACTATTTTTGCTCACTATCGGGAATGTTGTGGATATTTTTAAGTCTGCAGTCCAAGTTTGTACATATATAATCATGTTACCATTTTAAAGAATTACAAATTGAAAAATAAATAGATGAATAAATCGCTTAAAACCCAACGATAAGATTAAGAAGAATTAAGTGTTATTTTTCATTTAATTTGTAATCACCACAACAAATGAAATTCGCTGCCGCGCATGGCGTGGACCACGGATTGACGGCCGCGGGCCTACAATATCCAGGGCATGGTGTAAAATGCAACATTTTAGCGCGCAAACACGACCGGCCATGTCCTTTATCGCTTAATGCATTTTGCGGCCATTGCACTAATTTAATACTTTACATGCAGAGAAAATATTTTTTTTTATAGATTATATTTAGCTAATCTGCCATTGCTCTCACGATCGTCATATCTTTTGCACCCAAATTAAAATAATCGCAAAGAGAATAAAAATTAAACGGGATCATAATCTCAAGGGGATCATTATTCCAGTACAAGTAGGGTCAAAATTATCTCTTTTGTGTGACATTTTAATAATAATACGTTTATTTTCGCGTAAAGTTATTTTGACATCAAAGACTAATACAAAGGGCTTTGGTTCAGATTTTATGTGAAATGCGTCACAATGTGTGCCTTTGCAACAAATGGCTCGCACGATATAAATATCTTAGTTTACACTCGGATGGAAGGGGTTGGAAATGTGAATCTGACATTGAAATTTAAACTTTATATCTTATCAATAACTTTCATTTTTCTTTTACCTAATCGTTAGATTATTTTTTCAACAAAGCTTCATAAAAACTTTACATGTTTTTTCGAAATAATGTCATATTGCATGCATATTATACTTCGCCCTGTGTACTGTTTAATGCGATGGAAAAAATTACTAACTGATAATAGTAAAATACCGAATGAGTCATGAATCATGAGTTAGATGAAAAGAATTATAACGTAAATAAGAACAAGGACACAATGGAACACGCAAGCATTCATAGCATTCATAAGTGTCAAGTAATAAAACTTTTAAAATTAAGAAGAATACTAAATTACTAACAAATGTTGCAATGAAGATTAATCTATAAAACAGAAAGTACTCGTTGGTTAGAACATTTTGCTGAACGCCGACATCATTAACATTAACTTTTAAAAGTCCCGTCAAGAAAAGCCAAAGATTCATAAAATGAGGAAAAATATTCTAAATGACAATAACGGCGTGTCGTTGACATCTTTATAGATACTGTTCACCCTCAAACCGGCGGCGCGGGTTGAATTCACAATGAGCAGCAACAATAGCCTGACCCGTGGCCTCTGTCGCTCCCCGAAAATCTCTTTTGAACACCGGCTTATTATAAAACGCAATGTTTGTTTACGTCCCCTCTATTTTCCGCGACTAGGAACTCAATTCCCTTTGTACGAACTCTCCTAGCGTTGTTAAGAGAATTTGCTAAATGCTTTACAAAACTTATCTGCAACTTATTTTAATTGTCTTCTCTCTAAACTATTGAGTGCCTTTGGCTGGTAATGGGGTAACTTTATAAGTCCGATTTAAATCTATCAGTTTATATTTTTAAAAACTTCGATTTTGTTATCGATAGTATCAATGTACTCGTAGAGTCGAATCAGATATAGTTTTGGTCCATTGAATACGACGGAGTATCGTCCGCGCGGGCTCCTTCCCGCGCAATAACACGCTCCACTGCAGTGAGACGTCTTCACAGGCGCTGTAACGTAAGCTGTTTCTAAGTAATTCAGTATTTATAAAATAGCCGAGGTTATTTTATCTAATCTATTCTTGGCTCTTGGTATATAAATTGTCTATTAAAATATTGTTGATCTCTAACAGATTATACAGAATGGACGAGACTAGTTCAATGTAAGATTAAGGTTTTGTAAAAGTGTCTCCAGTCTCCACCGTCCGTACTTGTTCTTACTTAAATTAAGAGTTATCAAGACAAAGTTTGTTCTCCAATGTTAACAAAAATCTCCGTCGTCCTTATAGTGGAAACATCTTAACAATACAGTGGAGGGCTTCTGTCCCGAGCAGCTCAGTGGAAACGCTCTCAAAGACAACAGACAAACAACTTATAATGTTGATGTTGCCCGTTACACGACTTATTGTTTTGCACTATTTATTTAGGACTTCAGTATATCCCGTTTGTTTTGCTAAGTAATCTTATTACTAGTTTAAGCGTGTTAATAGATTGAAATGTTTATATTTTACGTGATACCTGCTGCGATTATTGAAATGTATATTTTATTGTTATTGTATTTACTAGAGACTAAACAAGGAAATTGCAATTCTCTATCTTCTTAACTCTACCATTTTATTGTTTGCATACTTACAATTTTTACGTACCTTGATTTTGAAATAACTTACAAAGTCTAGAAACAGAATGTATATTTCACAGACAGTCAAAAATTGTCACTTTCATTTGAGACGTAACTAATAGTCAACCTACGTGTTCAGGTTGAGGCTTCCTGTGGTCGTAGCAAGTGAGAATTCCCTACAAGTTGTATGCATTCAAAGTTAAAGTCCTCACCTCAAAGTCAGCAGTACAACAACGGCTCGCCGCTTCCGTACTACGCTACAAATGCGGGCCGCACATTCACAATTGTCACAATTAAGTCTCTCTCCCCCGGCTTGCGTGGAATGCCGGGATAAGTGCGGGGCTAATCCTATCCAATCCCTCCCGGTCGGAATTGTTCGCCTCTTAGGGCCCCCACAGACGAGGCGACCTTTGTACTTAGGGACCTCACACACTTAGACGTTAGGGAAC
Source organism: Papilio helenus (assembly GCA_026546675.1). Classification (NCBI taxonomy): domain Eukaryota; kingdom Metazoa; phylum Arthropoda; class Insecta; order Lepidoptera; family Papilionidae; genus Papilio; species Papilio helenus. Next base: position 195,761 of record JAOCNA010000007.1, read on the forward strand.
AATGAGTTGCGGAACCTCTCATGATTTAGTGGCTTGTTACAACTTTTTTTTTAATTTCGTCGCAGTTTTTATGTCCAGATACGCCAGACAGAAAAATAAGTAACAATACTACTAATGTCTCTTATGTAAAATCTGGCAATATGGGGCAGACTGCCATCTTAAAGCATTTTGAGAAGAGGAGGAATGTCAATATAAAAGCTATTCATTACTGCTCCTGTTGTTTGTTTCTTTACTACTTGTTCAGAAATGTCGATCCGTCTGAAATAACCCTTAGTCCAATGTCGTGTTAATATTTTATTGAAAAAACCGTCTTACTGTCGCGTCGGCTTCGAGAGGCCGCATCTTGTGAGTCTGTGCGTCGGGGCCTCAGTAATCCAAAGGAGTGGTTTAATTGAATGTATGGGTTGCCTTTAAGGCAATTATGGGAAGCTGTTTTATTTGTGCATTGTCGGGATTCCCGGGGTTCGGCCGCTAAGCGCCGGTATTAGGGAGTACGTGATTATGTGCTCTGAACAAAGTAGGTTGGGTTCTCGAGGTGTTTTGGGCCCAAATAAACTTATTTGACTGTAGATTATTGGATTGACAGTTTTAGGCACTTCCTTGATATATCTACGACATTTGAAAATTAATAATGAGGAAGTCAGTAATGTTTTTTTGATTGTCTATGTAAGGATTTAGTATTGGTTATGTTAGATCTATTTTACTACTAAAACTTTCATGACCCTGCTAAAGCTTTTCATAAGTCATCAGGTAACAAAAATATTCTAAAACCAACTAATTTGGTAGCTGTACATCCATACTGCCTCTAACAACAACTGTGACCAAACAATTCAGCAGCCGCATCCCACATTAAAACATAAATAACACCGCGAAACGATCCCGAACATCTAGTTTCATAAATCCTGCGCGGAGTGACGACTGGCCTGCGTTCAGATAACAACTTATCGTTCCGCTCGAAGACTCAGACGAAATAAAACTTGTCACCTGGCGCGAGCTCGAATTTACTACATAGGGGAGGGGATGTGGGTAGATAACGAACTCACAAACGTTCTAACATGTGACTATCGGGAGAGTTATGGTGATGCGTGTTGAATGTACGCTAGTTGATTTATGTTCTGGGATGATGAATGCTTCAATATCTTGATTGTTTTGTTTCTTATGTTAGTTGTTTTGTTTCCTGAGATTTCGTTAAAGTAGAAACACTTTAGGTAATAAGATTACGTGTTTCTGCTGAAATACTATTGTGGTTTCAATGTTGCAAATAAAATATCGTTTTTATTTTATTAATTTAGTTTCACATTAAATAATCTTTTAAGACTATTGTAAAGCTTGATTTTCCCCATGATTTTCATAAATAATATTTTAGCTAGTAGGTAATCAATCAAGTTGTGGAAAATCAAGTGACCAGATAAACCATAAGGTTTTCCACTCTGCAAAATCAAATCTAACATTGAAGTACCCTCTAACTACACTCACCCCTACCGCAGTGTGGAGCAATTTAGTGGCACCCAGCGCCGCCTCGCGAACTGCGACTCGCCCTACAATTTATTGAACCCGTCTATCTTTCGCCCTAAAAAAGGACGTTAAGATGCCGTCAGATCTTGTGCTCAAGATGAAATACAAAGAGTGGATACTTCACTTTCACATTGCTCTATTGATTTATAGGAAGATTCATCTAATTAATGTTGATGATTTCAACTTATGTACGACTTCATCCACATCCTATCAGCCGTCCTTCACTATATTTTTACGAAAATCCTCTCTTACAAAATCCATGCATACTGTCTTCGGTGTACCTTGGTAGCCAACTCAATTCCCATTTTTATTTTATTAAAAATGCCGCTCGTTTGCCCCCTACTCTTATAAAAAAAAAAAAAATTAATAGTTACTTTATTTTCGTTGTAAAATCAACAGCTCTATGAAGATTGTTAAGTCCGAAAATAAGACAATCGTCTCTCCGACAGCCGACGGACTTACTTAAGACTTTACTTTTATTTGCTAGCAACTAAAACAAAGAAAAGATCGCGATAAAAAAGGTTTGGAAAGAACCCTACAATATCTATCTACATAGCAAAATATATCAAGTGATTGAGATAGATATCTTTGATTTTTTTCACATAATCCAACTACAACATAGAAAAAGACGTAGGTTCTAGCAATAATCTTTTCATAATCAGGTAAAAGGTTATTTTTCAATGATGTACGCAACTCATGAAAGTTGTTAAGTTTTAATTTTGGTTCCTTGTATTGTGAGAAGCCGAAATAAATTTTGAGTAACATTAGCCTGCTTCAAGCACATGGTAATGGTCGAACACGTCGGGGGCCGAACCTGGGCACATTAGTCTTCTCTGACACTCCAGCCCCGCCCCACACCACACGACGACTCCGAATGTCTGCATTGCTAGTTGATTTAATCTCACCAACACACATGGAGATGTTCAAGTTAATTAAGAAATGTATACTTAACATCTGAATCAAAAGGTACTTTAAAATACAAGAAATTATTTTGCCTTGATATTATTTGAATCAGAACAAAAGCGAATCGCTGCTAAAACATTTAAATCCGTATCGAGCCGGCCATTGTGCGTAACACCCAAATTGCTCTCGTCAAATCTATTGCCCACATCGCTCGTTTATTATTTCTTATTCGCACAAAGATGGGCCACAATTTCCCGCGCTCTCCGCGCCGCACCGCGCCGCGCCACGTCACAAACAAGATGTTCCGTTCTTCATTCCAATGTCTGGTAATTTTCCGAAGCGTTCGCTCGTTCTCTTATTATGCTATTCTTTTGTTGGACACGTTATTGTGTTTCGGCAGATGAATATATCACTTTTTATTGTTAAGAGTTCAGACGATCGTTTGAAGGTTACTAAGGAAGTTTATAAGAATGAATAATGTTTTATTTAACTTGAGTTTATATTGTTTTAGATAAATTTCCTTTCAAGTTATTGAAGATTGAAAATAAATACGATAGATAAGATTATAAAAGGAAGGATAATTTAGAAATCATACACTCGAAAATAACATAACAATAATTTAAAATGAACAAAACCTGGCAACATTAAAGCAACGTACGGAACAATGGAGCGGCGGCACTTGATTTTATATAACACGTTTTGAAACTCAAAGCAGTAACTCATTCGGCCGATGAACACAGTCCAATACAATCAAAGCACAAAAACAAACATTAGGGCGAGTGCAGAATGCGGGCTGGGCGGTAATCCACTGCGCGGCGCCGCTCGCTTGCTGCCTGGCGACGTGCGACCGGTGATAACGTTTTTATTTACCTATTTAATGGCGGGAAATGGAGCGCTTGATTCCATTGAATCTATTACACCCGGTAATAGGCATCTGAAGAATTAATCTATCAGGAAATTTGTTGTATTGAGTCTGACTACTCGCAAGTTCAATCTGACCTGTTACCAGTGTATGTTATCAGTTGGTAAGGTTCAGTTACGCATGATAAATGGAATAAAATCAAGACCGTGCAGTTTCGATTCTCTTCCAATGTACTCTAGTACTCCTATCGTGCTATAGTGTGTAGCGCACTTCGGCTGGCGCTCTGCCAGCGCCTAGATAATGCGGTATTGTTAATTAACGATATCGGCTTAGAGGCTAATAGGTCGTAAATTACATACTTCTTTATATGCAGTATATCTTAGTGCTAATGCAGAGAAGTTCTCACAGAAATATACAAGACCCGTGGATAATTAAAAAACCTAAGTTAAATAACAAGTAATTGCCACAATAATGTGAGATGAATGGGATAAATGGGTGAACGTTAGAATGTTGTTTTTAATTACATTCCTGTAAGGCCCTCGCTATCAATCTCTGTGCCGTCGCCCCCGCGGAATTGCTGCGTTTTTGCGCCGGGAATTGCTGCAAAAACCTGGTACTTCAGTTCAGTGATATGCGGGTTATGAAGGACTCTATGAGTTACGCCTTGTTACACACTCAATGCTGTGCGATGTGTTGATTACGTTATGACTTAGGATAGTAACACAGAAAAAAATAAAAACAAAATCTTATCCTAACAACTGATAGGTTGGCGTAATGCAATAGGAAGGTAAGGCTTATAAAATCCGCAGTATGTTGAATGCAAGGTATAAATATAATGCGTAACAATTTCAACGGAGCTTTATTAAGAGCTAAATAAGTTTAACACAAAGATGATGTTTTTATTTACCTCTCACATATGTATGTGCGCTTTTAATCATGGATCTAAAAACATTTTAATCATCTAAAAGCTATCTTTTAGAAGGCTTTAAAACGAAGCTGAATTTACGTTTGTACAGTGGATTCACATTTACTGCCCCTGCCCGCCGTGCGGCGGCGCTGCTGAGCCCCTGCGCCGCCCTAAGTACCTCTATTAAAAGCATTTGCTCGTATACATTGCGGTGTGTGTTCTCACCATCGATGTAACCCCATATACTGAATCGGACATGTACTTTGTGATTGAAAACGTTGCTTTTGTCGTGCACATCTTCATAGTAAGAGGCGATGCTCAGTTAAAGTCATTGATACTTTACAATAAATCAAAACATATCTTTCAATAGAATATTTCCATTCCATAATTAAACTCTTTATAAATTGTTCTCAATTCCTCTCGAAAGAGAAAAATATTTATTCTTGTAAGATCTAAATACTAATGCAATGTCATTTAGTGTTAGAAGTAGGAGGAAGTCGACCTTTATAAACAGTGTGGGTCAGAGGGTGGGAGGGCAATCGATCGAGGAATCTAATCAAATGCGACACGCTTGAGGCCGTCCCGACTACATTTGTCAGGCAAATGGCGGTTCATACGAACATATCCATTACCCTGAGATGTAGTAACTGGAGAGTTGATTTACTCCCGATCTATAGCACTAATAGCTTAGCAAATGTTGACTACTGCGACTTGAGACACGAGTTGATAAAAGAACTTATTCCTACGTAAGTGTTTCTTCCTTGAATTTAACGAATAACGTTTCTAGATAGATTTAAACTTTACATATTTGCCAACTATAATTTGATTATCACTAGTACTATGCGAACAAAAAGTCAAAAGGCTTCAGGACGTCTATATTTTTAATACTCTTAACGATATGAAATACAATTCGTCTAATGAATATGAACTCTATGTCATGTAATGATAGAATCTATTGTGTCATGAGACTAACTTTTTTCGCTATTAACACGGCTCAGAACAAGCAGAGTTCAGATCAAAGTGAAGAGGGAAGTTGGGTAACGTAGTTATAGAGTTTTTGCTCGATTTTGGGCGCACCGCCACCAACTGGACGGACGTAATTTATTTAGCCGGGTGTTTTGTGGCTGGAGTTTTATGCTCCAGGGTTTTAATGCACTATTATATCCCGTTTTTCTGCGAAAATGCAAATGAACTTCGAAACTCGTAAACAAATCCTCGAGAGGTATTTTTAGCAAATATATTTAGGAAAATCTTGATGTCGGTGTGAACGTTTTATGTGTCTGTCAAAAAGTTTGTTTAATTTATTCTGTTATGATCGAAAACACAAAGATCATTAGAAGTAAACATAGCCAAGTAATAAATTGAGATAACTGTCAATTTAACTATTATAATATTTGGAGAACTTTATATCTCTAGATAACAAGAAAATGAGCATTTATTTAGTTGGACCTTCATTCTTTTCTCTATTGAATCATAAACAGTTACCACCACATTTATCATATATATACAATTGAATTTTACTTTTGCACTATTATATTCCTTGGTTAAATATAACACAGTGCAAATATAAATCGACATCTTAGCACCACAATGGAGAATTCGTTAAATTTGCGTAACCTTTAAACGCTGCAGTCGCTGTGGAAGACATTAACATTTTCTACATCGGGATGTGCTGAGGCCTAAAAGACCGCTCCTCTATCGATATAAGATGAATCTGGCTGAGCTTAACGGTTGGAATCAAATTCATCATCATCACCAGCTCACTATACGTCTCCACTGAGGGGCTCGGAGCCTACTCCTACTGGCTAGGGCCAATGCGGTTTGGGTACAAGTTGCATCACGATATTTACCCTTCACCGGAATCAAGTTAACGTGTGCCAATATTATCTATGTAATTGATTTTAACATTTAGATTTTGGTCTTGAGTATTCTTCTGAGTCAGCAATAAATACCTGCAAAATAAGACATTACAAATCTGGTTGCAACGTAAGATTGTTGATACCTGATATTTTAAAACAGAAGATTCTAGTCAAATCTACCTTAGAATTAATTTATTTATTTGATTGTCGATATGTGCCACGGACATCTCTAACTGGGCCCCATGCAGGCTTTAATTGCGAGGCCACATTTCGGGGCCCGGCCACATAAATTACACCTTTTATTCGTTCCCGATTGCGAGCGTTATTGCCGTCATTAACCTCTCCCTCCCACTTCCACTTGAACCCCGTTACCTATTGAAACATTTACTTTTCACGTTATTAAAACACTAACTTACAAAGCCCCTTGTGTTGTCATCGACCACATACTGCGTAGTACTAATACTTTCTAAAATGCTTCATTTACATTCAAAGTATTCAAACTCCGGACAATAAGAATATTTTGTTTGTATATTTAGTTCTGTTAATGAAATCGACTTCCTTAAAATACCCACTTACTTACCTAAAGGAGTAAAAAAAATCTTACTAACAATCGTTATTCGATTTTCATTTGGTCTTATCAAATGTGTTTAGTAATAGAGTTATAATTTTAAATTAAATATTATGCAATTCATCTAATTTCTGAATACGATATTATCGGTGCGATATTTAACTGAACGGACGGAATCAAGTTCATTTACATAGGTAGTATTTTCCTTTGTGTACGGTAGACGGTCACGGTTTCTACGCTGTTAGACTTCCCAACAATAGTTCCCAAAGTGTTATTTCAGCTTTCTATACAGTTAGCTTCCATGGAGAAACTTTATGGTCGATTTGCATACTAGCAACGGCCCGTGTCTCCCCGCCAGAGATATATGTTCATAGATATACAAAGGTGACTGTAATGTTACTAAAATATAATAATACGGATCTTACTTTATAATGTACTAGTTGTTGCTCGCGACTTCGCCCGCGTGAAATTAAAAAAAATAGCCTATGTTACTCACAGATAAATTACCTTTCTAACGGTAAAAGAATTTTTAAAATCGGCCCAATAGTTTTCGAGTTATTTCAATACATACAAAAATACAAATCTTTCCTCTTTATA
>JAOCNA010000007.1:246840-259189 GCA_026546675.1 Papilio helenus
GCGGGGCAGGAAGTTCCGCGAAAATCGCACGGTTGTGGAATGCCAGCCATCGACATGGTGAGGATGGTATCTGGCGGCTATATTTTTTATTATTTTTTTTAATTTCACGTAGACGAAGTCGTGAGCAACAGCCAATACTTGTTATATTTAATACCTAACTTACAAAATAGAAACAAAGTCGTTCAAAAATAGTTTTACTTTTACAAATAACAACATGAAAGCGTATCGAACGATAGTCAATTTCCTCATTAAGTTTTCATATCGACTGCAAATCAGATCAGTCGGCCAATATGTTGGCAAATTGATGAGTTACTGACCGCTAACCTACTGCTATCGATTCATTTTCAGCTATTATTACTTACTAGTATTAGAAATAAATCTATTAATACAAAACAGTATTATAAATGCTTAAATCTGGACATCATACCAATATTATGAATGGAAAAGTTTAGATGTATGGATGTTTGTAGCTTAAACTGCTGAACTGATCTCGATGAAGAGGGTGATGTAGAGGATAGTCTGGAAGAACACATAGGCTAGTTTTGACCTCAGATAGTCACGGATCCCCTGGGATGCAATATTTTTTTCATGTGTACTCGATAATTCTGCAACGGTTCAATATATCTTATTGAAATTTGGCACACATAGTTATAAAACAAATCCTGGAGTAACACTTGGGATACGATTTATTGCTGAAGAACGTCAGGTTCCCGAAGGATGCGTGTTTTTTTTGTTTTTCGCATATTTTTTTTAATACTGCGCGGATGATGTCGCGGGCAACAGCTATTATTAACTATCGATACACGTTGAAGTTAGACACAACCTTATATGTCAAAATAAGTACGTGTTAACGCAACTTGTAACTTAATAACTTAATAATGGTTTCAAATTGTTATAGGTATTCTTACATTAACGCTATAGTAAAAAGAAAAACCAATAAAAAACATGACTTCAAAATACATTTCTTAATTTTTATTGCTAAGTTTGCAACATTTACTCATGAGCTTTTATCGAGTCTATAAAAAAAGCTTAGTGGTAATTTTTATACATCTAGTTTTTATCGAATAAGTGAATTCGTTTTTCCTACCATCACTTAGTCCGGCTCATTAAAGCCTTCCCCACAGACACTATGCGTTGTTTATCGTAACGCTAAACGGCCGCGCGATTCGTGTTTCTGCTTCAACAGTTTTTATTGAAGCTTCTTTACGACCGCCGACAATATTTTACGAGCTCTCTGTATCGCAAAGAGTCACATCGGGTTTTATAATACTTTAATTTCACCGCCAGAAAACCATAAAAGTATGCAAATGCGACATAAAAGTCGCGAGCCGGCGATAAAACGCATTAATACGGACGAAGTATAACAGTGAGGCTACCAGTCCGTCATAGTGTCGTTTTTACAACTAATCGATGTTATTTTACGACTTATTAAGGATTGAAAAAATTGGTACGAAGTGTATACAAGATATGAATTACGCTTTCGCTGCGACTTCATCTGCGTAGAGAAAAAAAAATAGTAAGTAGCCTATATTTTCTACCAGACTTTCCTCTACATCTATGCCAAATTTCATCAAGATCCGTTCAGCAGTTTAGATTACAAACATTAATAAAATTCGTCGATCCATATTGCAGATTTATTCATAATATTATAACAATTAAAATCAAATTTAGGAAGCCGATAATTTAGAACTAAGAAATGTTTATTTACTAGGCTTTAATCTATGTAATAAAGACGTTAAATTTATTTGAGTCCACTGTATCTATTTTACTAGTCATAGATAACACTTTAAGCTAACGAATTTACCCGTTTTGAATGATTTGTTTATTGCAAATGTCATTTATTTCACAATATATCTATAGGTAACTAGCTGTTGCTCGCGACTTCGTCCTGAAATTAAAGAAAACATAGCCTATGTTACTCACTGATAACGTAGTTTTTAAATGGTGAAAGATTTTTTGAAATCAGCCCAGTAGTTTTTGAGTTCAATACATACAAAAATACAAATCTTTCCTCTTTATAATATTAGTATAGATAGTTCTTTCTAGAAAATACATCTTTAACACCAATGAAGTAAATCTTTTATGGGTGTGTCGATAGCACCTATCGATATTTTCATTTTACATCCCTAAAATATGCACAAAACCTCCCTTATTTAGTACGGTACCAGGTACATAAAACCCTGTAATTTATTATTGCTATATAATGAAGACCAAACAGGCTGTTTACGCCTTCAAATTCATGTCAATCAATTCATTATTAAATATTAAAGAAAAAAAAACAAATAATAATTGTATTAAAGAAAAAAAAAACAAATAGTTACATGAAGCCAAAAACACGATTAGTTTCTGAAACGATACAGGGCTTATTAAGCCCGGTATCGCCATAATGATAGTTATATCACAGGGTGTACTACACCTGGTACCGCAGGAACTGAACAAATAGAATCTCTGCTGCTTTAAATGTGTTAATAACTGAAGTAAATGTCGACAATAACTTAATATTAATGCTATTTTCGCTATTAATTAACCTAAAAATAAACTTTTCCTTATAACTTATTTCTTAATATTAAAATTGGCAACATCTCGGACAGTAAGAGAGCGTGGTAACTCATTCCACAAGAGACCATATGGTCTTAGTATCTCTGGGCGTGGTCCTAATCTGGTCCTGGTGTGGTCCTAGCTGCAGAGGCAGTTGTCGGTGCCGGTGTGGACAGGAGGTTTCCTCTGACGTGGCAGCGTGACCACACCATACCCTGGTTCACCCTGGAAATTATACAAAAAGTGCAATTTAGTTGTAAAACAAAAAATATATAGTTATTGAATTTTCTTTCAAATGCCCTTCATTTAAGGTGCAGTTAAGGAATTTAATTTGAGATCCACATTACAATGTGAAGCAAGATCAATTTCTATATTAACTAATATTTTAACTATCATTTTGAATGTTCAGTTAAAACCAAGACTTTGTAGCAGGCTTAATTACTTATAGCTGAAAACTCCCAATAAAACATCAACAATTCAGAAAACGAGGAGAAAATAGGCTAAAGTTTGAGAATATCCTTTTGTTAAATGATGGTTGTTAATAAAAAGTTTAAAAAATGTATTCTTACCTCAACTCTGACAACCCTGAGCGGCTGCAAACCCGGCATAAATAAAATTACTAAACCAAATAAAATTAAGTGTAACTTTTGACTTATTTTTATTTAATTCTAACATATCTTGAATTTGTGAACATTTTAAAATGTTTCTTTGTTAAATAGTTCCGGCTTTGAATAATAATTAAGTATTTAAGAATAGACAAAGCTGTTCAACCCTAATCCAAGATGGCGGCCGGGGATATATTGAATGGAGTTGAGAGGCGACGTTGACAGAGCGCGGAGCGACGCGGGCTACATTCTATCTTTGATTTAGCAATCACTAATAAATCGCTTTGAATCCTAATTAAATAAAAAAACGACTTCTTTTTTTTAAATTTTTTTTTCATGTTTAATGCTCGAGAAATGCCAGACTTATTATTTAAAAGAGCTTACTGTTTTAACTTAATTTTACAACAATTTGTTAAAGACGGTTTTATGTGTAAAGTTGAATTTTGTTATAGGTTATTAATTGCGTAAATTATATGCAATCAGACCTAACTCATGCGGCAATATGTAATGATCGACGCAATTGCTTCCTGATTGATCTGACAATTTATATTATGAACAGGATATGGTTTACAGTTACGCATGTTCAATTTAATTGACAAAGTTTGATTTATTACAATAGTATCCAGTTAACTAAAGTAATACTCATGAGTAAAAAACACTAAAAATAACCTCTCATTACATTCGATTCAAAAACGTGAAATATCTTGTTCCAAAAGTCTTATAAACCTAATATATTTATAAGCTTTTACCTGAAAACCCGAGCGTTTGATCGTCAAATAATAAAGGTGAACCAACAAAAATAAAATTCGTTTACCGGCGACTCGGGCGTTGTTTTGCGGCGAGCGATGAGACATTCCTGCGATGCCGCGCTGTGGGACGATCCCAAAGAAGACATAAAAATTCGTTGCTTAGACCAAATATTTGGACATCAAGGCATAAGATTTAGCGATTTTAAACAAATTATGAAAATCAACTAATGTTAGTTTAGCGGCATTTTAAGGATAGTGATATACGTTCCATAGACAAGAGAAATGTATTGATGTATGAATTTAAAAATCTAAAAGTCTATGTAAAGTTACTAAATAAAGTAGCAGTGGACATTCCTTGTTATTAAGCGAATATCATATCAAGAGGTATACAGCGATAATACTAAACGAAAATTTCATAGGAATTACAAAAATAAATGTTGATGAATCTCTTGTATTTTGTTGGCCTAATAATTAATGATTTTTATAAACCGCTACATCTAACAACATGCACCGCTTTCCGACAGGCAGATCATCCGCTCCTTATTGCTTTACAATTATGTAAAGAATTTATTTGTACGACGTCGTGTTAACGACATCTTTAATTGTTTTCATATTAGCGACAAAATATTAATTAAAAACGTAACGTGTTCCGATTTAATTTACACTTGAGCGTAACTAGCAACTCGTTCACAATGAACCCTGTTCGGAGGCTCTGATAGAAAAATAACTTTTTAATTAAAACTCCGAGGACACTCTGACGTTGGCACGTCGCCGCGGGACGTGTGACACTACTTTTATTATAATCACACCATAGACAATGCATGAACTATTCCATAGACAACTAATCGAATATTCTATGGAATGTTAGAGTGCCGTTTTGGTTTTCAAAACGCAATCTCATCTAATCCATTCTAAAAGTTATAAATTCATAAAGCTGTACGTTGTTTCCACGAAAATGTTTATAGTATCGAAGTATTTCGATATACATTGTTCAGTTCTATTTTTAGTTTGAACATTGTTTTGGGCACAGAGTATACTTATGTACAAAAAATATTTGCCTATATTCTAGAAATATCGTCAAATATTATCTCCCGCCTACATTAATGAGTACAGTGAGCAAATATTCGACAACGATAAATTAATTTATGATGTCATCTTTTCTGGAAACATTGTCAAATAATTACGTCAGCTTTACGACGTCACGTCACTTGTGTTTTATACTTTAACAATAACCAGTTCGTGCGAGAAATTTACGTTAAAAAAAGTAAAAAATAAACGATAATTCTTTCTGTAACATGGTTTTTCTCAAACGAAGTTTATCTGTTAACAAATTATACAAAATTGTGCCCTAAAAATTTGATTACATAATGTAAAAGTTAAAATGTAGATTTTGTATAACTTTGTGAATTATGGTACTTTTGTAAGGGACCTCATTAGAGGAGAAAATTCCACCTAAACGTCGCTAAACTTGATTAATTCAGACGACCTTTGAAATTCCTCCACTTTGAAATTTTTCCTTTACGCCCCGGAAAATTATTGGATAATATTTTTACAGTCGACTTGATTCTCTGTAGCCACGAAATGTACATTATATTTAAACTAGCTTTTGAGATTTATGCCTCTATTTTGAAAACATTTTTTTTATGAAATATTGATTTTTTGTAATGAATATATTCTTTATAATAAAAAAATGAATGAATAAAAATTAATTTATAGAAAATATGGTACTAATTTATATTAGACTAATAAAACCGTAGCCCCTACTACGAGACTAATAAGCTTCAGTAATACTTATACTTTGCAACTTCATCCTTGATGGCCTCTCGATGTCGCCTCGCTTTGAGGAATTTTAATTTAGTTGACTCGTAAGTACTGGCAAGTTTTTTTATTAATAGAAAACATAAATAATAATCATGACTTAAAAACTTTTTTTTTATACAATTCCTTGGAGATTACGCTGATTTCTTGCATCATGATTTCCCTTTCGCCTGACGATATGGTCCTTAAAAAGCTAAAAATCGCTTTGTCAATTAGGACAATAGTAATTCTTCCTATAACATGATATTGAGTTTTTACCAAAATTCGCAATGTAATCAAGCATTTCAATGCATTATCCGAGGCTTTCATCGCGGCGGGCGGCGTCGTGTATTTGTCAGTGCCCAGCTTTATTGGCCTCCGTATGATTTACGCGGGAAAGCGAACACGTCCTCGGCCGTAATGGCGGGAATTGTCCCCGTATTTGTCCCCGGACTTAGTAAATGTGTAGTGATATTTCAATGGACGCTTCTGGTCTATCTCAGCTCTCGGCGATGAAAAAGTTAAACTTGTGTGAAGTTGTCGAAACGATGTAATATTTTCTGCAGAAAACGACGGGCATTTATCGTTTGTTGTCACAGAACATAAAGTGTTACGGACATATTTCCGATAATGTTTTTAAGCTTAACTCCCACTGCCTCTCCCCCGTTCAGAAAATGAAAGAATGTTAAATAGATATTAAACCACCTCGAATAAGACAATATTAATAGTCTCCCACTAGACCTAGGCTATGCGATCGACTGGCGACGCCTATTTGCCACTGTTCTTAGGCGAATTACATTTCAGGTTAATGTTAACCTAAAAATTACTATAAACTAAAAAGGATTATGAGCCTTTTCATAAATAATATGAGTTTAGTAGTGTGTTTATTTTTATGTCTATTTACGCCCGAAAAAATGTTTCGTGAATTATAAGCAATATGTCAAAAAACAGTACAGCAATTGGAACAATCAATTTGGTAGAATCTGTCAGCGGTCCTCTTTATTGGCATTCGCATGATTTACGTTAGGGTTACCACAATATCGAGAAGTTCGTGAGAATGCAATTTTACTACTTCATACTTTATTCGTTGCGTAATTTCTAAATTGAGTGAAAATAACAAACACAAAAGTCTTCAAAATAAAAAAGACTCACGATACGAATAACTTCTTTTTGTTTTTTATATCACGTATTTCAAATATGACGTGTTTAATTTTTTACTATTCCAAAGATCTACACACTGATTATCATCTTCTAGCTAAATTTCTTGATGCGTTTAGCGCGGCGTAAGCAGAATGGATGAGGTGTCTGATATTGCGCGGAGCCAGCGAGCTAAGCAAAACGCCTTCGCCTATTACTTTGATGTTCAAACAGGAAGGGGAATAAATACTACAATAATATATCGATTTTAAAATCACCTGGTTTTAACAAAAATAGCATTTAGTTATCAAATAAAGGTAGCAATTATGTATACTGTTAAGTGAAAGTTTGTTTGTACTTCCGCAAAATATCTATTTTCTCTTTAAAATTAGTAGTGATACAGTCAGCGATATGCTTAATTTTAATAATATAAGATATTTTTGATGTATTAAAAAGTATACGATGTATTTTTAATTAGTTTGTTTATCGATATAAAGGTGTAAGATGTGCTAGGACATCCCTAAGGAGTGCAGGTGGAAAGCCCTTAGCCCAGTTGCGGCGCACTCCGGCCCTCATCACGCCCTCGACCGCGCTCCTCAGCTCTATGTACTCAAGGTTTGAGGCAGTTCATTATATTTCAGTCGCTCCTTACGGTTTTTTGTCAGACCAGTCAAAGCCGACACCTAGTCGTAACTCCTTATGGTTTTTTTCTTTACCTGATGTTTAAAAGAAATGCAGAAACTATACCATTTACACCGATTTAGTACAAGTTTTTGGACTTTATTCATATGTAAATAAATGACCTTTTGATGTATTAAAATGTTGTTTAAAACTTTATATATTGCATTTACATACTACATACTTTGAATCGTGTAGAAAAATTCTTTCAAATATGTTACTTATTCACTGAGTATTCTTTTTTTCACTTTAAGTAGGGCCATAGAAATAGACTCACCCGCTTGTTGTCTCGGAACTTGAGCCAGCCGCTGATGACGCTGTTATCCACTTCGCAACACTCCTCATCGTCCAGGTCACGGCGCGTGGGGAGCGGGGAGCCCCCGGGGCTGGCCGCCTCCCGCCGTCGCATCACCGGCGTGCATTGCTGGGACAATCGCCCTTCGTTCACCACATCGCTCCTCCTACCCAACACCGGGGTGGAATGTCCAGAGACACCGCCTAAGATACCTCGTCTGTTGAGGAACGGGCTGTCCCATATCGGCTTCTTCGCCTTGCATTCTGAGTGCAGACAGAGGGCGTCGAAGTTGGCCAGTTCGACAGAGACCCGTGTCTGCAGGCCGCTGGGGTGCGTCGTGAGGATGGTCTGCTTGGCGACGCTGCAGTGACGGTGCAACTCCTCGCGCCGCTCCATCATGCCCCCCGACCATCAGCGCCTCACCACAACAAGCCCCTGCCTCATTTACGACTCTTTACGCCACACCTGAAAAAGAAGTTAATTTTGAGTTTTCCATTTGAACAGCATCAGTGCCTTTAGTTTTTAAAATTATCTTGACATAGGTAAATTTTAGTGTTCGGATGAGCATCTCGTTTCGTTACAGGTGAATAATTTATTTATCCGCAGCAGCCATTGCTCCCGGGAACAGAGTATATTTGCTGAGTACAATACTGAAATTCTCATGTAATAAAATTATCCAAACAAGTTTCAAAAACCGCAAACAAGCGAGTGAAACTTACATCCTTAACGAATTCTTAAGAACTGCAAAAACTTACTTAACCGCGACTTAAGTCGCATTAAATGTACACCAAGTTACACAACAATGCTATGCTCGTATACCTGGCACAATGCAAGCTAGGCTCAGTTCCAAGCAGTCTTGTTCCAGACTTGCAACAAAACGAAGATTTTTTTGCAGCGAAAGTTGTTTTTCGCTCAGCAGACCCGCGCGTGCCCCTTTCATTCACTACCGTCTGAATAATGCTAGACGTATAATGTCATTAAGCAAAATAGACCTTTTAAGGCAGAAATTGAGACGCATAAATACTTTGGAATTGGTTTATATCGGATTCCTTGTTCCCCTTTCAGTAGAAGGGTTCTCATTAATTGAGTATTTTATATTTGAAATGGCGTCCATTATGTCTTACAATACTATAACAACATCGAAAGAACGATTTCTGTTAATCAAGTTGTTGAGATGCAAAGAAATAGTATCGCTGCAGACTTTATTACTTTTCTATTTAATGAGAGAGAACAAAACTTCTAGTTTCGCGTAAACTTTGTGCGTGAAAAATCGATCATAGATTTAAAAAATTACAATTCAGTAGAACAGACTAAAAACAAAATCTGAATAACGAATTGATCTTAAAATATAATTTGTTAATCTATAAGTTATATCGATTTAATCAAATTTTCTCTTTGAAAATTTCGTCTTCTGATGAAGCAAGTGAAATCTTAATAGAAACTTAATCTTATCGTTCTTTGATGATTCGAAATGAGTTAAAGCGGTTCCAATTAATCAACTCAGAAAGACTGTAACTTTCTTAACACTCCTCATTACTGGGAATAGAATGAAAAAATCTTTAATTAAAAAAACGTAGAATTATACTGTAAATGTTAGTAATACTTATTTACGCTACATTGTTCTTACTTAAATTTACATTTCAGTTATACAAGATTTTGAGCATTATATTTTCTCGTTGCAAGCTTTCTCAATTCTCATCGCCGTGAGGTCATCAAGGAATCCATCATGGCGCGTCGTCCCGCGGGTGTCGTAAGGAATGGCTTCACAAAAATGAGCTAAGAAACTCGCAGCGCTGTGTACAAACTGTGTACAAATTCTACATCGTTGTTTAACGATTTACAAAATAATGGCTGCCCCCGCCTATTTCCACACGGAATTGAAATTTTGTAAGTAGCCTATGTGTTTTTCCAGACTACACCTATGCTAAATTTCGTTGAATCACTCTGGAGATAGGTATCAAACATACATTCATCTTAATTTTCGAAATTATAATAATAAGTGAGATCTAAGACTTGTTCGTAATTTAATGTATAACAAAGTTTTTAAGTGGAAAGATTCAATTCCAGAGACTTGGAAGACTGTGTTTTTGTACTGGAAGAAATTAAATATCTATCTCTATAATACATGTAGAGTTTAATAGGCGGCGTTAATAAGGCAGTTTAGGCCGTCAGCGGCTGAGGCTTTAACCGGCGATGAATTATGCAGCACGTCATGCGGCCGCTATAAGCGTCTATTATATCATTTGTCTGTTTGTCCGAGCGGCGGCGACGTGCAGCACATGAGCCCGCACACTTACACACAGTTGGGACACGGCTAATGTTTGACTGGGCTTATCACAGGCGCATGTAATCAACTAAATCACGCATCGTACAAATTGAACACAAGATAAAGAGTTAAAAAAACACGAACGGAATATTCAATCAAAATGTTACGGAAAAATAAAAAAAAAGAAGTGGAATATTTATAGAGTTTTACCACAATGTTACTAAAATCTTTTTTTATTTCCATTTAAAATATTAACCTTGTGGACTTTTCGTAAAATATCCTTTTACTGGGCTCGTTTAATTTGCCTGCAGCGCGCTGTGTTTACACACAATCAGAGACGCATAAAGCGCTGATGAAATCCGAATTAATTCCCGATAGCAATACAATGCGATCCACTTTGGGACTGCAGTGTATCCGCCGGCGACTGCCCGCTACTACCAAAACGACGCTCGTGTAAAACCAATTCAGCATAATCCATCGCGCGTCTATAAATAGTTTACTTCACGATGTACGGTTACAAAACCGCATTGTACGTGTACATTTTGAAATAATCACCATCACGACAGTACTCAGTGCAGTCCATGATGTTTATTGCAGTAGTACTTTGGCCAGTGATGCTCCAAGTATCAAAGTACAAATCAAATACACTATGCATTTACATTTATACTTTTATGCTCGAGTAACCAAACAAACAATAGAATATCTGTGTAGGAGTCTAGGTTCTAATTTGATTGTACTATCGTGTGCAATCAAACATCGTATTGACAAACTTAAAATGTCGATAATTCTCTTAAATTGTCTCATAGTTTTTTTTAATAAATTGATTGTTTATAATGTACAATTTAGTTTTTAAGAGTAATAACAGCTATAACTGTTACCATCTAAAAATGTATATTGTGTTAATATCAGCACAAGTTATTATACACTATTCTATGTTAACAGCTGTTCACACATACATATACCACTGTGGCGCCACCTTAAGTTACTCCATGAATTATGTAGTGTGGAATAGCTCTGACATGTGATATCCATTTGTATATTACGACCATATGGTCTCATAGAATAATGACACCTGCTTTAATGTACTATAACTATAATACTAAATGTTATAGCCACAATTAGTGTCAACTTTCTTAATATTTTGCAATCGAACTTTCAACATTCAAATTTGAATTTTTCTCTTTCTACTCTGCACCACGTTTGTTTATCATAAATTGGTCTGTTTGTCCACTTTAAAACGATAATAAAAAACTTACTAAACATAGCATACAAGTAATGTATTCTCTTTGGATGATTGTAAGAGCAAATTGCAGCAATACGTTACAAAGCCTTAAAGACAAACAAATGTAATGACAACCTCGCCGTATGCATACAACCTGACAGTAATTGCTAGTTACTTACAAGTGATGGTCAGGTCTGGACCTTTGACTAAACTGTCAGACATTCTTGTGCGATTGTCGATTGCTTCGCAGCCAATTCAACTGTTTAGATGCACAACTAAAAATCGAGTAGTGTTAGACTAAAGAGTTGTGCGATAGTTTAGTCAAATGTGTGCGCCCGCTCTTAACAGTATTATTTACAATTTTATAAAATAAAAATTATTTTAGTATAAGAAGAAATGGGTTATTATAAGTTCTAAAATAAATGCTAGTACTGTATCAAAACCGTTTTTAAATGATAATTTTATTAGATAGATTTTAATTCGTACATTTCATTATACACGTGAGATAATCCTATGTCCGAGGTCACGTTGGAATGAGCGATCCAATAACGAGATTAGCGCAACATTCGGCGGTCCTTGTGAACACGGCCTTGCTACTAGATTATTGTGCTGGTATTTATTGACTATATTCTGTAGGTCAGTATCCAATTAACAGAATAACTGAGTTATAATTTTCTTTGTTTATTTATATTTTAAAGCACAGCATACATTTGTCCTCCATTTTAATCTATCATCCGTAATCTCAATCGTCACTTCCTTCTTGGTCATATCACCCACGCAATACTTCCATATCTTTCAAGGTCTACCTTTACCAGTGTACCTCCAAACTCACAACTAAAATTCTTGTCAAAAGCGGTTCTTCCAATCTTATAACATGCAAATTACTCCTTAATTCCAACCTATAATAATCCAATATCTTTACCATTTATTTGAAACATTTACATGTTATTAAAGCAGCTTTTGGATAATAACCTCAATGGTAATAACATAAGTTACTTATGCTTAATGAGTTTAACATATCGACT
Organism: Papilio helenus; assembly: GCA_026546675.1. Classification (NCBI taxonomy): domain Eukaryota; kingdom Metazoa; phylum Arthropoda; class Insecta; order Lepidoptera; family Papilionidae; genus Papilio; species Papilio helenus. The sequence continues at coordinate 259,153 of JAOCNA010000007.1, forward strand.
GGTGATTATACCTCAATTAATATCCGGTCAGATAACG
>JAOCNA010000007.1:380544-394681 GCA_026546675.1 Papilio helenus
AAATAATAAATGTCACTTGTTCCAACCGACCCACCCATAACGTAAGCGGCGCTGCCAAAGCCGTAGCCGAGCGCCGCCTCGAGGAACTCCAGAGCCACGTACATGTAGTAGTTGAGGGAGAAAACTTGAGCAGACCCAACGCGCCCGCGCATCCAGAGAATATGCAGAATGCTGTCCGGCGACCCCAACTGTTCGAGAAAAGGTTAATTGTTTTTTATTATTATCACGTCGTCACTTTTACCTAATTGGTTATTTGTAAGAAGAAGCGGTGTTTTTTTTGTTTTTGTAAGTGGAACACGGCGAATTTCCATGACTGTACAACGCTCAAGACCAATAAAAAAAAAGTAGTTGCAGACGGCGCGTAACTAAATAACGGGGTCAACCGCGCGAAAAATGTCTCCGCGCGCTGGCAACGCGCCAAAAACCACGGACAAAATGGCGATGACCCGACACGCACTTTATGTGTACTTACAAAATACAGACAACGTGAGACTCACATTAAAATTGTGGAATACTAAGGGACATTTTTAGTGTCCACTTCAAAGTAAGCGTGGCAGAGTTAAAAATATTCCTTACGTTATTTATCATGCTATTGAATTGATAAACATAACTCATATCCTTCAAGTTCAATAAAGAATAGATAGCGACGTAAATAAAATCTCTGACCTCTGACTTGTCTTTGATAAGGACGTTTTATTGACCATTACTCTGTGGAGTGGAACTTCATGACATAAGTAAGGGTTATGACTTTTAACTTAATGGTTTTAAACTTTTATCTTAATGGATTATGAGGAAAATCAATGCCAGTTTTGTGCTACCAGTAACCTGAGCGATGTCTACGTTGCCTTTAACCATGATGCAGGAGGATGGTTTTAGTTAGCGCCCTGAGCGGTCCCCTAACTGCGCTATCCTAACGCCAGTACTGTGGATAGTTCTACTCTCTATTCTCATGAATTAAAAAAAAATGAAAACTGCGACAATATTATTCTTCTGGCCTTCTTTGGGTTAACACTATAAAACGGTTTTTAATTGCTCTAATATGTCGGTATAAAATACACTTACTCGTGCCCTGTAAAATGGCAGATGATTCCTATCGGGCATACCTTCGTATGTCCCAGTCACCAGCTCACAAACTGTCACATTTCACACAACACACAACTAAAACAAGTCCTTCTAGTAAACGATAGCACTGATATATCACTTTATACAGTCCTTACAGTGAGTTACAAGAAAGTCCATTGAAATAAAAGTATCGTCATTCGGACCTTGGTCTATTTCAAGTCTGTGTCCACTACCGCACTAGCTGGCCAACCGCCAGACGTAATACAGTCAAAGAATTAAATTCGGTTCCCACTTAAAAACAGCAGCAATACAAGTTTTGGAATTTCACTGCGAGTTTCAAATGTTATTTCAATGGGTATGAAATAAATGTCCTCGACTGTACGGTTGCGGAGTGAGCTCTGTGAGGTTTTATACGGGACTGTCCCGTTGCCAAAATATTATATTGGCACTACCATGTGTTCCGGGTTTGATGTACTCTCAGCGAACTGTACGTACATGCGTGTATGAGTGTGTGTACATGTGTGTAAGTGCTTTCCTGTGTGAAACGTAAAATTTTAATAATTTGTGATAATTCCAAAAATATCAAGATATGATTAACTAGTCAAAACTTACTATGATTAAAAGACATCTAAATTTTCAAGTTTACTAAAATAATGAAAGAAAAAAAAGTAGAACAAGATATTTAAGTGCTTATTGCTTTTTGTGCATTTACTAAAATAAAAAAAAAACAAATAAAACGATGGCCACCATTTGACTCACCAAGCAAAATTAAATAAAAAATATAGCACCTTTCAAATAGCTTAGCTCTTCAGACCTGCCCTTTCATGCGTCAGCCAACAAAACAACTTTTTATAGATCTTCATAATGAACAGCTATATTTTAAGCTTATGTATATTTACGTATATAGCAAGTATATAAGCGAGTACCGACCTTAATCTGCTCCTGTATTTGATCCAGTACTTCCTGACGGACCTCTTCTAATCTACTTTCTACTGCATCCTGAAGTACGTAGTCGGTACGCAGTCGGTACGTACTTGGTACGTAGTTGGTACGCAGTGGGTACGGCCGTCCGATGGGTTTAGTGACACGCACAGGTTAGTGGCATTCCAAGCATGCAGGAGAAATAAAACCCACATTTTAGATAGATTATATTTACAAATAGCACCGAAGAATGGAAAGTATGTTTTTTTGTAGATGTTTATACCAGGATTTGTGCATTGAGATCATAACTGATCTTAGAATGTGTGGTGCAAATGTGATTTTGTATGGACCTTACACCTTATTTTTAAGAGAAAATCGTAAAATTCATGATATATCTGTGATAGTATCGTTGTTTATTTATGTTTATTGTATCTTATAGAGAAAGTAAATTATTAATCTACAATTTCACAGAATCTTTACTATGCAATGCTTAGATGTATGTTATCAAAAACCGTGCACTTATTATATAAAACTTTAAAGTTTAAATTAGTATAAACAACAACGCTATATACAAAAGAGCAAAACGTAGGATATATCTGATCAAAAACATATAAGTTTCGAAAATTATATCCCAGTTATATTTCTGTATATTTGATCAGATTGAGTAATTTCTTTGCGTATGTATTTAGTTATAAGGGTACGTACACACCAATCATCACAATCATTCAAACATAGTACAGTGTAACACTGACCTTCTCCAGTTCCAAGTCAATGTCTTGCGGGTAAATTGATACATTGCCGTCCGTCTCCGCGCTCTGGATATGCGCTTTCAGTTGCCTAACCTAGGAAAAATAAGTCAATTTGAAGTAAATCTACACTATATACTAGGTAATTTTTCTGTCAGTGACATGTTGGGGCTTAGGCTATACTCTTTAATTTTACGCGGACGAAGTCGCGAGCAACAGATAGTTTATTATACAACGAATAATTTTTTTTTTTTAAATATTAAAATTTTTAAAATTTAAAAATTTAGTCGCCATATTCAATATTTGAGATACCTTTACATACTGCACTGAGTACACTGCTAAGAGAGCAGTTAGCTACTCTGTGTGCGGCAGTGTTACTTAGTCGTACCTGTTCCTCGAGTGCTGCGACGCGTTGCGCGTGCTCCGCTCGCGACTCTTCCGTTTGCTGCTCGTGCTTCCTGTGTAATTGCTTCATCAACTGCTCCAATGGAGTTGACTGGAAACAAAGGAAAAAAAACTATTCTATATTGCTTTGAATTTAGGATTTTTTAGTAATATCTAACATAAGACGAACAAACGGACAAACGTTTTATACTTCGAAGTAATGACTTAACATGTATTTACCTCGTATGTGAGGGAGGGGAACTCTGCGCTGCGCGTGCGCCGCCTGCAGTAGCCGGCGGCCGCGTCCAAGCACTCGGAGGCCGCGCCGCTCGGGGGAGACGCGCACGCGCGCCCGCGCCACACCTCCTCAGAGTAACTGTAGTGTTGGAAATTATACTGCACAATCCACGCTATTATTTACAAAATCCTTAGAAAACTGGAGCTTTTTCCAAACCCTCATTCTACCACATTTAATGAAAAACAGTAGTAAAATAACCTTACCTTCTCTTTAATGGCCTTAGCAGCATAAATACAAAAAAATTTTATTAATTTAATTACATTAATATAAATTAAATAGCATCTTCGCAATTGTATTACCTTCGTTCCATATCAGAGCATTTCTTTTCAAAGTATGTTCGTAGATTTTCCATCTCTTTCTCGTGTTTGATGCTGAGCTCCTCCCTCAGCGCGTCGATGTCCGCGTTGCCCGCCTTCACGCACGCCAGCAGCTCCCGCAGCCGCCGAGTCTCAATACTATACGCTTGCTTGTCCTGTTGCAATTGAGCTTCCATCTCTTTCATTTCGGTATCAAAATCTATACGCATCTTGCCTATCTCGTCGCACAATACCTGGATAATACTTTCCCGTAGTTTATTTCTTAAATTCTCCTCTATATACTCTTCGAATTTATTCAGCAATGTAACCACTTTAACTTCAAAACCGTTTTCAAAATCCTCAGTATCAGAAGATCTTAAATCAGATTTCGAATAGTTAACCGTAATTTCTTCTCTGTCGATATCCTTTTCACCATTAGAGCTTTGCAAGGAAGTTGTGCCACTCATCACGGCGGAGTAGAACTTTGTGGAATCATCTTTGACCATTGACTGGTACTTGACAAAGTCAGACAGTTGTGCTTTGACTGTGTCATGTTCAGACAGCGGCGTCTCGGCGGTGGCATGCTGCAAGTGCTGCAGTTCGGTCACCAGGTGGTTGTTGTCGTGTTTGAGCTGGTCCCGTTCCTGGACGGATCGCTGTAACGAGACGGTCAGTTCCGCGATTAGTTCGTCGCGTCGCGTCATCGCATCTTCGAAGTACACAAGCTGAAAGGACAAACAAGCATTCAATACAAGCAATCATACAGGCAAACACTGTATTAACACATTTTCTGTGCGAAATTTAGAAGTGCCAATATACAATAGTTACTAGTTTTCTTAATATTTAAAAAAAAGTTGTGAACATTTTAATTAGGAATATGTTTTATTTACTAATTGGCGGCCATTAGCGCAGAATTTTAAAAAAACAGCCTATATAATTGCATTAGCTACTTTCCAATGCAATTCCCCTCAAAACTGACCTAGCCGTTCCAGAGATAATTGGTAACATGCTTGAACTTGCAGACAGAGACAAAATTTAAAAAAATTGCATTTTAGCTTCAATTTTATTAACTGAATAGATATAGATTTAATGGGATAAATATTTCAGTAAATGATTGTTTTGAGAGTATAGCATTAGCAATAGATTGATTAGATGTAAAAAGCTCACCTAAAACATTCAACAATAAATGAATATATTTGACTACCCGAATTTAAATTATTCAGCACTGAATTAATGCATATGGTATATTAATGAACTTGTATCAGTCTGGTATAGGCAATTTTTTGCATTTATAAACAAAATTATAGATTATCATGTGGCCTTGCACTATATTTTAGACTACCTAGATATAGCAAGAGAATTCCAAACAAAACTGAAATCCCTATGTACCAATATTTTAGCTATTTTAGCAGAGTAAAGTTAAAAATAATACATAGGCCAAATAATAATCAAAACATGCACACCCCATATTAATATACTAACAGCACTTTAGTTGATTAGTAGTCACCATAGCATTATAAACAAATGAATTAAAACACACCACCAGTAATATAAATTCTACATACAAAAAAATAAAATATAGTTAGTTCATGCAGTTTTATTCATAAATTTTCACTTAAAAATGTCATTTGTTAAATTTTATAATAAGAATGTAGTAGATAGTTAACTTGGTGCAAATAATAAAGTGTAACCAAGCAAGTGAGGTGCGTGATCAGTACCAACAATACACAAAGCAAGAAGACCAGCACAATACACACACAGCAACAATATCCACACACAAGCAGTACCTTCTCTTGATATTCCTCGCATATTGTCTTATAATCCGTTGTCATTGTACTAAGAGAAATTGTTTCCTCAACCGGCATTGATTTCAACTGTGTTGGAATCTCTTCGTCTTTTTCTTTAGCATTTTCAACTGTCATTTCTTCTATTAGTAAATCCTTTTCAGTTTTATCACTCAACAGACTTTCTACTGGTGAATTTTCCGATGGCTGTTGGCTCTTTTCTTCCACTTCATCATAAATCTCCTCGACCTTTACCCCCTCAGTGCCAACTAAAAATGGTGATAACAAATTCTGGAATGCAGGAATTGGGTCAATTTGGCTCTCAATAATAGTACTACCTTCTGGGGGTGGACCAAAAATAATTTTTGCAGCCTGCATTGGAAATTTAGGTACACCATGACCTCTAATATCTAACTTAATGATCTCCTCAGATTCTGAGCTTTCTCTGGGACTTCCTTCAACCTTATTTTCAAAGTTCTTTGAGGTATCGGACATGTTATTATCATTTGTTGAATAAGAATCTTGACTGACATCTTCATTCAGTGAATCAAGATATTCACTACAGAGTGACTCCTTTGGACTATCAACTTCATCTTTCTGGGCATTCTCCTGCTGCTCAGAGAGATCAGATTTAAACCTACCTTCATTTTCAGAATCTTCTTGTTTATTATTGTCAGAATGAAGTGGTAAAGACTTTGTATCTATTGATGTAGTCAAATTAACAGGGCTTTCTTTACTAAGGTGAGCGCTGTTTTCAATGTCAACATTCCAAGAGAGCTTGGAAGGATCTTCAATGTTGCTAGCATTAGATTGTGGCGGAGGAATATTGGAGCTGTTATCTGCAGTTTTGTCTTTGTCAATGTTTTGGTCATGAGATATCTGTCCCTTGTTTATATTGTCCGACACTGTCACGGAATATTCAATTTCAGAGGGAACATGTTCAGAAATTGATTCTGTTTCACCATCGTCCTCGATATGTTGGGATTTGTCGCCTTCTGTAGTCTGACCGGTATCGAGGACAGATTCTGTTTCATCTCCGTCGACCGTGCTCATGGTGGGAATCTGTTGAGAATGTACGACATCCGGAAGGACATTCTAAAAATATACAAAATAATAAAAATAAACTCGCGGTGTTAATATTTTACAATAGTAGCATTCTACAAATATGAAGTATAACAATGTTCGCACACTGAACCGTTAGAATTACCGTAGAAGAAACTCTATCCGCAGGTTTTAAAGCGAACTTTTACGAATTATATCGACGTTTATAAATATCCTCGGTAGCTTTTGTAAAACATTCATAAATAGATGTCAATAAATCAAACACTTGCCTTGTGGTCCGTTGTTTGAGAAGTTAATTTTTCTGTGTCATCCATAATTTAAGTCATTCATATTACAATCACGCAAATAGTACATAGAAAATTCACAAAATTCGTCGTCAAGGCGACGTTTTTTTCAAACATAAATGTCGTACGTACACAAGCGCCATTTACCGACTGACATTCCGTTTTTATAAACAGCAATGCACGTTTAACTTTTTTATGCAAAAATAATTAATGATTGATATTTCTAAAAATGTAAAATTGCAAGGTGTATTTATATCATACAGATGTAATACTTAAATTCTATGCAATACTAGTTTTCATTTTCGAAACTTATTCTTCACCGCTGTCATCAGCGAGTGCTTTTAACTGGCAACGTTTTAAACTTTTTAAAAGTATATCAAATCAAATATATAAAACCAAAACTAAATTTATATTTGGATTAAACATTAAACGATTAAAACGTTATTGATGAAAAAATTTATTTGTACATAGTCTTTATAAATGTTAAGTCTCCAAAATAGTCAGTTTACAATCTTACCAGGGACATTATTAGAAGATAGATAAGACCAAATTCCCTTAAGGATGAGAATAAAGACTTATAACCTACGGGTTAAAGCAATGTCAGGATGTTGATGAAATGAAACTATAACAAGCTTTAAAAACTTCTTTATTTATATTGTACAGTAAAAAATAATTTTAATAAGGCCAACGAACGGTTTTAACATTTCTATGCAATCTACATGTATATTACTATGAAAATTGTTATTAACAAAGCATAATAACCATGTATGTTTTATTTAATAATATGCAAATTGAAAACTACGAAATTGAAACTACCCAACTATGATATAATAATGACATTTGTTATTGTTACAGCTTTCATTTAAAACACTGTGCCTACCAATTTTAGTTTGAAATCAACAATATCTAACCGCCTACTTCCTTTGTTTAATTATTCAATGCAAAAAGATAGTCATCTCCCTCACTCTCAGGAAGAGCAAAAACAATTTATTTTTTGATGCTTCAGCTGTCGCAATCCAGCCTTGTATTTTCTGTTCTGACATTATTCTTAATAAACAAATAACTGTAAGTAGATGTCAGAAATAAAGCAGAAATTCAAATCTTGAATGTACTGTCTATTAAGTATGTTATCGAAATTATTCTCTTCCCATCTATTCTAATTATTTATTTTCGAAGAGAACGATTTTGAACAAGTAGGCTATTGTTGAACTATTTACTTTAAAATCATTTTTGATATATTTAACGTTAACTGTAACAGGTACAATTACATAAATATTGCCTTAAATCGAAGCTTTATGTTGTTATATAAAATAGCGTGTCTATTTACCTGTGTTTTAAAATCATTATCATTAAAATGTTTGAATTGTTCGTGAATAAATTGTGAGATTTTATCACAAACACTTGTTATGTAGTCATAGAATCAAATTCCCTTCCCTCTACTTAGGATCAAGTATGCAATCATCAACATAAGAGCTATTAACCAAGTATGTACGTAGCGATCTTTCAACCTTATTGCATAGTGACGAAAATTAGCATTTCAGTGAAATTGTTGGAATATAAATGGTCGTGGGTTCGATTCCCGTCATTACCACTTGTCATAAACAATATACTAGCACAAGTTTTTGTCATATATCTTCTAATAATTAAAAAAGGCTTCATTGATATTGTGAAATTAATTTAAAAATCGTAAGAAAAAAGTATAGAAAAATAAATAAAACAAAATCAAATGATATCCAGTCTGTATTAAATTGTCATCGGAAGCGATTAGTGTTAGTACATAATGTAAATAAAAAATTAACTCAATTAGTAAATACAAGTTTAGAAATTAATGTTATAAAGACGTTTTTCCCAAAAAAAAACAATAAACGCACTTAAGTTAGAAACATTGTAATATATTTTTTAATTCCTACGCCGTAACAAAGGAATTTCACATATGTCTATACAACATAACTTACATCTGTTCTGTTGTTAATCTATATATACTCTTGTAAACTCATTACATAATTGCATTTAGTATATAAAACTTTAAACATAATGTATTACTTGTCTATATGATTTCATTTGTAGGTTTAGAATTTTGCTCTTCAATTTAGCACAAAAATAAAATATATCATGATTTTTTACACTTTCAAAATCATCAGGTTTTTTACTGAAATGTCTAATTGCTTTTCATCAATTTGCACATTAAAATTTTCTCTAACTTATAAATATATAGCCAAAATATTTTAATCGGCTAATTTCTTAACCGATTCTATACTTAGAAATTAATTTACAGTGCATTGCATAGTTAAGAGGATTGGAGGAACCCTGCTCAAGTTCTTGCATTAATTTCCCCCATTAAGGCCATCTAGATTTAAAAACAACTAGACCTTGAATTTAAAAGAAAACAAATTCATCATGTTTCAATATTGATAAAACATGTATTACAAATTACCGACTAGTTTCAGCAGTCAATATGTTGGGGCGAAAACATCACACGAGTTAAATTTATAAGTCCACTGTAAGAAGACCTCCCTAAGGACACACTAAACGAATCAGTCGCTGCCTTATATCTAGTTGATTGTGAACCAAGAGTTATCGACACCTTTACACTGGCAACTCGCAGCTGTATGAGTGACTGATAAGTTTGTTGTTTGTTGTAAACATAGCCTAATCATGATAAAACTTCCTTTACCATTCACAACCTCAAGTAAATTATTATTTAATCCTTAAGGAGGTCTACCTTAGCTGGTCGACTTGGTTTTCCCTGTCGGCTGTCCCGGACAATACTATGTCCGTTTTACTGTAAGTTAAGCAATTCATCGAGCAGTATCGATTACCCTACCCTCTATATAAATAAAACTTTATAAAAATCTTATTTCAATTTGGAAGCGCTATCGCATACTGAAAGTATTAACAAATCTATGAAATGTTTCGTTCAAGCATATTTTCGTAATAGCATTTCGTTTCTTGATAAAATTCTAATCAAGTTCTTGAGGCAGCATTACGAACTAATGAATTGTAAATATAAATGAACCGTGCACATCTTGATTGTAAATAATTTCCTTAATATTAGTAACGTCGCACTGAACATTCGCCGGGCGATAGTCCTCACGCGAGGCTCGAGGCGAACACTTTGTAGAAATAAAAATGCAAATTTTCATATAACACACGGATTAAACTCCGTCGCGTATAAAACTAATCTAACGCACGCACATAGATTTTCTTACAGCCAAGTTCAGGAACACAACGCCTATGGCATAAGTACCAACTTACATCCGACATATTGTCTGCGAAAGCTGGAACTAATATTTGATGAAATCCTGGAAAGAAAACGTAAAATTGTTAACCTAATTCATTATGGGATACAAAGGATCGCTTAACGTAATTCTGCATTCATGTATCAGGGTAGCCTTGCTTGATAATTCAGTAAATAATATGGTGATTGTACAAAAATATGGTTGTTAAATCTGAATTTCCATTTGATTTTTATAAAAGAACTTTGAATATGTGTGTCATTTAATATACGAAGAAAGGAATCTTGAAACAGACATCACAGCTTTTAGATTCATGATGTAAAAACTACATTTATTGTGGCAAATATATCTTGTAAGACAACTTTGCAAGATGTGGTTTGTTTGGTTAAAAATTTCCATTCCATTTTGTAAGGTAATATTAGTAAAAAAATATTTTATCTGGATTGGAAATAAATAATGACACTGGAATAAATAAATTGATATATTTACAATTAAATACATGTACAATGTGAATGTAACCAACCAGCTTGAGATGGTCCGTGTTATGTACAGCGAGGCCGCGCTGGCGCTGGCGGGGCGGCGGGGCGGCAGTCAGGTGGCGGAGCGCGTCTCCCTATCCTCTTCCTCTTCCTCCTCCTCCTGCGCCATCAGCTTCCGCGCCAGCTGTAACGCCTGCAATGGGTTAATATGAGAGTTTCATTGTGTGTGTAATATAAAATTCAGTGGACCAGTGGTTGTCCCCCTGGTGTACCCCTAACTCGTGGTATGCTCTAAGCCCCTCGGTATGGAAATATAGCTGTTTATAATGTTATAATTATCAATAAAGATACATAAAACTACAATGGAAAATTACTTAAATTGTAATAGATAGGATAACAGGATTGGAAGTTATGATGAAATTTAGATTATAAAATCTTAGTATTAATTTTGTATTAAATTCACCGCCGCTGATAGTATAATGTTTGTTGATAAGTCACAGATAAGAATATTTTTCCTGTTACATTCAATACAACTGGTTCTTTAATGCAAGTTATTTTCACCTGTTGATTGAATAACTGACTATCAAATGGTTCTAACGGTTAGTCTATTACTGTGATAATTATGTTTTTCAATTTTTATTATTAAAAGTAGACAATAATGGCCACTACACACAGCAGGCATGTGGCCTTGCCAAAAACGTCAAGAGTTTTGCGTGCGTGACACGCCTTCGTTAACACATCACATAATAAAATAGGGTTAGCCATACTTTTATTTATAGAATTTCTGTTTGTCTTTAGGATTGGCAGACTTCAAATTGGTTGATTACATCATCTAAGTTGTTACTACAAGTATGAGTATAAGGAAAAACACGTAAAAACTGTTCAAAGTTAAAAATGTTTAACATAACATACTCATAATTGCTAAATAGTGACTTAAGCACTTACTGTGTGCAATATCACATAGTAAATATTTAATAAACTATCCCCTTAGTGGCTATTTAGTATCTGATTGTAGAAAACATTATCTACTTGAAGGTTTATTTAATTACATACTAAGAATTCTCAACTAATTAACTGACTTTGATCTTATTACATTACATAGTGAAGCTAATAAGTGTGAATAGACAATGTCACTGCATTCATTTAAATATATGTACTGTCATAGCAAGTACTGTACCCACACAAGCTATTATATACAGATCTCTATGTAGTATACAATTTCAGCCATTATTGTTAAACTGGACAATACTAGTAGTTATGGATATTTCTATATAATGCAACTGTCTCATGGAATTACAAATAATCTAGTACTAATTCAGTCATTTAGCTAAAGTGAAATATAGATGAAAACTAAATATGACCTATTTAGGATAAAATAAAATTTCCAAATCAACCAAAATATAAAAATCAATGAATATAACAGTACCAGACTAAAAATATTGAAGTAATAGATTGTAGTTTTGTTATCAAGTATAAAGCGTAGGCCGCCAGCCACTTGAGTGATAAAGCATGAGTCATCAATACAACTCGCATAACACCCACTAAACTCACTAATTAACCTCTTACATCTATGTAAGGGAAGATTATGTTACTGTTTTAAATGGTTTTTTAATTTTATCTTGTTTATAGATATTATGAAGTCTCATATAGTTCATTGATACTGATTGTTTCTATTATTTTATAACCCTTTATTTATCTTTAACTTAAAAACTTAACATTGTTTATCCCTTTTTGAAGTTTAATTATGGATTGCATGGAAAAATCCTGAAATATAAGCTAGAGTGTTGTAGTAGTGTAGTAAAGTGTAGTGTTGAGTGAGTAACATGTTTAAAATTTCTTAAAGTCTCCTCTTTGAGTTGAATTGGAATTATATTTCACATTATTGAAATTTAGCTAAGATACTGAAATCTGACTTGAAAATATGTGGATGTAAATATAACCTGAAATTCATTGTAGTGCATTTTCCGTTTCTTTTCAAACTCGAGGCGCCGCTGCCGCACCTCCTCGGGCTCATCCATCTCCTCGTCGCTGTCACAGGGCTCCACGCACTTGGGCGGCTTGTTCATGCTCGCCGCGAGCTTTGCCGCCAATATGTTTGCGTCCAACTCGTCCGCCGGCTCCAAGTCGCCATCTATCGCTTCTGAGTAAGGAGTTTTTGGCTCGTCAACTTTCATATGGCCGTAATCTTTATCGGCAGGATGAAAAGTCTCCATAATATTCATTTCGTCAAACCTCTGCTCTTTTGGTCTCTTACTCGTAGAAGGTGCTCCGTCTTGTCCATCGACGCTTCTTGACGTTTTTAATATGCCCTTTGAGGGCTTTTTCTGTAAATTCTGTGCCATAGCGAAAGGTTTACAGTTGCATCTTACAAACTTGAGGTTAAAAGTTTCGGTATAAGACGATTTATTTTATTTTTCAGCAGATGACAAATACGGCAATTCTACCATTTTCTGACATATGCAACAATGTTGCCATTTTATGACATGAAAATAAAAGATGAAAAATAAAATGTTTTTATTTTTGACATTGTTGTAATGTTACCACAAAACTTTACTTTAACCCGGCAAAGCTATTAAGGAAGATACATAAGCAAGTAATTATTGACTGCACGGTGAAGTTAAGAGACTCTTTAAATATTAGTAACGTTTCCGTAAATACTAATAGTAGGTCAAGTAATTTTTTTTAGTTTCTTTCACCAGTAATTATCATTCTAATTTTATCTGTTTCATTTGTAATTTTTTTTGAATCTACTGTCATTGTCAAATGTCAATCCAATATTTGTTGTTTTTTACAAATATGTGTCAAGATTCATGATTAAAAAATTAAAGAAAGTACGAAGAAGATTAAAGTAGATAGAAAAAAATATTAAACAAAATGGTTGAAGACTCCGCCTTAAATACTAACAAGCCAAAGGTAAACTCAATAATGGAGTACACTGGTGTTGTTTACAATTAAATGACCTGATTTGCACTTGCTAATTGCAATTTAAGCCATCTTTAGAAAGTTCCTAATGTTTTTATTACTTGAGTTATATCATCTTCTATGTCTACTTGATTCTATCTGCACAACTTACATTAAACTTGGGGTTTTTACTGAAACAACATATTTCTTATTTCAGACAAAAGCAACAAGGCCTAAAGCAGTGTACTTGTGGACGGAAGCCGACGTACAGAAATGGCTGCGGCGCCACTGTAGCGACTACTACAGCCTGTACTGGGAAAGGTTTCACGAGGTAATATGATTTATAGTCTAAATAGTATATTGTAAATATTAAAATTATAATAAATACAGTGTAAAGGTGTAATTTACAGCATGATATAACTGGCAGAGCTCTAGTTAGAATCAATGACAATACATTATTAAGAATGGGCATCACAAACAAGGAGCACAGGGAAGCAATTTGGCGGGAAATTCTGAAACTACGACTGAAAACGGACATTGTGGAGATTCGAGACTTGGAACGTGCAGATTTTAACTATGATTTGTGACACAGGGAGTCATACGAGGATGGAGGAGTCGCCAACAAACCAACGCAAAGAAAGGAAAGAAAAGGGGGAAAAGGCTTGCAGAATCGATTCCGTCTGG
>JAOCNA010000007.1:412867-424324 GCA_026546675.1 Papilio helenus
GTCGAAAATTATCGAACGGAATATAGACGCTTATTCTGCAATTAATTTTTTGGACGAAGGCGTACCTGCTGGCGCACGACTGCACGCCGAGCACGACGCACACGGACGCCGAGCGGCGCGCCGGCCGGCCGCTGACCGTGCGCGCCGCGCTGCCGCACCGCGCCGGAGACCTCGTCTCCCTCTGCTACGCCTACACGCTGCAGGTGAGCTAGCAGGTAACTACCGTATACCGCTACTCTCGGACAGACTCCTATTGTGGTCATTACATCTACCTTTAGTCTGCAAGTAACGTAGGGAAGAAACTTGTTATCGGATTTTAGATTGATGGTGATGATACACGCATAAAACGACTCAAGTTACAGCGTTCAGTGAAGTTTCTGTAAATGTAAATAATAAAAGTAGAAGATCTTCAGATTTACTCATTCAAAGACTAGGGATTCAAAGAGAGAAGTTAATAGTTTCTGAACGATAAAGATTGTCTTCCAATTCCAGGGTACATTAAAACGTCGCGAGCACTTAAAGCTGAGCAAGTTCTTCGAGTGCGCGTGCAAGCGGTGCGCGGACCCCACGGAGCTGGGCACGTTCTGCAGCGCGTTCCGCTGTCCGAAGTGCGGCGGGCGCGTGCTGGCCAGCGCGCCGCTGCACGCGCACGCCGCCTGGCAGTGCAGCGCCGCCGCCTGCAGCTACGCCATGCCAGTCGTCGCCGTGCAGATGCTACTCAAGAGGTGACCATTTACCAAGACATGCTAAACTTCGAATTATATATTTTTTAGAACGACTGGAATTCAGTTGTTTAATGTAAAGAAGACTGTTTCGACCAAGTTACATACAGAACTTAGGCAAACTGAATTTATTACTTTTTAAAATCATCTAAGAGCGCCTTTGACTAAACTATCGCACAACTGTTTAGTCTCGTATTGTTTCACATTATTCCATTTTTAGTTGTGCAACTAAAAAATAGTCGACAATCGACAATCGCACAACGTCTAGTCAAAGTTGTGCGCCCGCTATTGTGTGTGTGTGCCCCGTATATTCCAGTAATTTTGTTAATTGAATCAGGTTAACGGACGAGTTCGAGCAGATAGACGCCAACGACGTGTGCGGGTTCGAGAGTTTCATCCAGAAGTACAGCAGCGTGCTGCCGGCCAGCCACTACCTGTGCCTGTCCGCGCTGCACTCGCTCAGCCAGCTGTACGGCAAGGTGGCCGACTACATGATACACCAGATGTCGGACGCGCAGCTGCAGCGCAAGGTGCAAATCTGCAGGGACCTCATGAAGGTCTTCGATCACATCGAGCCGGGATACTCCAGGTTGAGGGGTCGGTACCGTTAAATCATTTGCTATGTTTTGAAAGAAAAATTTAAATTTTTAATGAGTTAATATCGTTTGTTGTAGGAATAACGCTGTACGAACTGCACGCTCCGCTGATGGTGTTGACGACGAGGGATTTCGAAAAGAAAGCAATCACTAAAGATAATCTCCGAGAGCGCTTAAAAGAGGTAAGTCAGTGGCTCTCAAGACGACTGTATTTTCCGTTCAAATGAAATTGATGTGTCATGTTGTTCAATTCCAGATTGTAAGCTATTTGACGGAGTCAGCGTTGATCCTGGGCTTCGAGCCGTCGCAGACCTCCGAGGGTCTGATGGCGTCCGCCGCCAGGGACGCGCTGAAGAAGATCAAGACTTGGGAGCAGATCATCGGCAAGATATCGTGAAAATAACATTGAAAGAAATATTTTAACAACACTCCAATAAACCGCTAGTTTTCTAATATTTGTTTGTGTAAATAAAATTGAAGTATACGAAAACAAAATTACGTATTACGGGTATAAATTTTAATGTCCATTATTATTATTTTTTGATTTGTAAAAGAGTATTTTTGTTAATAAATTGTTGTTATCGTTATTTTATGTTTTATTTCATTATTTAAAATCATTGTAAAAGTTTGTAATAAGTTTTATAGAATTTTTCGGAATACATTAAGATTTGTTGCTAACGAACTTTTGTAAATTGATGTTTGTTTATTATTATGATATTATAACAACTAATTTGATTGCTAGTTTAATGAAGTTTACCAAATGTTCAGTATTTATTGTCGCTGTTCATTCCTCTAACTAAAAGACAATTGAATCAATAAAAACTGTGTGTGTTATTTTTCGAGACTTATTGTAATTTGTAAGGACATCATTCTGTGTACATTTAATGCTAAAATGATAATGATTTATTAAAAAAATGCTAACAAATACTATTAGTTTTATTTACTTATTCGTAAGATTAGAAAAATCTATCAATATGCAATAAATCATTAAGGTTCGCCCGGTTACATAAAGGGGCGCCATAGGCGCATAAAGTAACTTTATTATTTAACTAGCTATCGCTCGCGACTTCACCCGCGTGAAATTAAAAAAATATAGCCTATGTTATTCTCAGATTAATTACCTTTCTAACGGTGAAAGAATTTTTAAAATCGGCCTAGTAATTATTTCAATACATACAAAAATACACATCTTGCCTCTTTATAATATTAGTATAGAAGAATAGATGTGTTCTTCCAGATTATGTTCTGTAGAACAGATGTATCTATGCCAAATTTCATCGAGATCCATTCAGCAGTTTAGGCTACAAACTCGCGTGCGCCCACTCTAAGATTCGTTCTCCGTATTCATAGCTTTACGATTAGGATTTCGTGTTTCATATCTATCATTTGTTATTCCTGACGTCACTCTCTTCTCAATCATGTCACATTTCATCAAATACACCTCTTCTTAGATATGGCACTAAAGGAGAATACTTCCTTGTTATCAGAGAATGCCAGGCATATGTTAGATTCCGTAACAATCCACTGGGTTATTTTTACCTCAGTGCACGCGGCATCAACTGGCCAGTCGCCCGGCACAGCGCGCTCGGACGTCTTCATGAATATTCACGGTTCACACTCATTATCAAATAATTTCTGAAATTAAACGTAAGTAATTACAGTGTTATCAATTAAATTAGTTTTTAGAATTTCTAATCTTGCTATAAACAACTGAGAGAAAAGTATATTACATAAAGCTCTGAATAATAGATTCGGTTATTTGTGCTATTTTTTTAGACTTCAATTTTAGGTATGCGTAAATCTTATGGCAAAAATTTTGAAGTAGATCGATTGCTAAAATTTTTTGGCAACATTTTAGAAAATGGGAGAACTAAACGAATGCGTGGTGTGCTCATCACCCGCGGAACAGAAATGCTCGGGGTGTCAGAGCGTCCACTACTGCTCGCGGGAGCATCAGAAACAGGATTGGAGACAGCACAAGAACCAGTGCACTCCTGCCAAGGTCAAGGAGGATGCCAAATTCGGCAGGTATCTGGAGGCCACGAGAGATATCAAGGCTGGAGATGTTATTCTGAAAGAAGCGCCACTCATAACTGGACCTGCCCAGGTAAGACACAACGTAAAAAATAACTAACTAATTTTGTTTTCTGACAGTGGTAAAACTGAGAAATCTTGTAACAATTGAATTGCTAACACTTCAGGTTACTCCACCGGTATGCCTGGGATGCTATAAGCTGCTAGAAGCTGGGAAGACGGTGTCCTGTATTGACTGCGGCTGGCCATTCTGCTCGGAGCCTTGTACCAGGAATGAGGTTCACAAACCGGAGTGTCATTATACTAAGAACAGAGGTGAAAAGGTACAATTTAGAGGGACATTCTTTACACGTTTAAACTCTAGATAATTTGCTAACGTTAATGTCATGTCTATTGCCTTTAGGTGACAATTTCAACATTCGGTATTCCTCATCCTAATTACCAATGTATCACCGTCCTTCGCTGCTTGTACCAAAGAGACTACAATGAAAAGTTATGGACAAAACTACAAAGCCTGGAGTCGCACTGCGCGGACCGCAAGGGCACCGACAAGTGGAACAATGACAAGAAGATGATCGCAGACTTTATTGTTAACTTCTTCAAACTGGGCAGCGCCTTCACCGAAGAAGAGATTATGAAGTGTTGCGGCATTATACAGGTATAAACGAAAGTAATTTTTATCATAAATACGTTTTGAATATATGACGCCGATGTAGGTACACAACAATTTATTTTAGCGGTGGTGGTTTTTTATGAGCATATGTATCGTGTGCAGATCAACGGTCACGAGGTGCCGCTACTGGAGCCGGAGTACGTGGCGGTGTTCGAGCGTGTCTCTATGGCCGAGCACAGCTGTTGTGCCAACTGCAACAAGAGCTTCACCTCCGCAGGAGATATTGTAAGGATACTTCTGATTATTAAAGTATAAGCTTACCATTTAGATGTTAAGGCGAAATAAATACGATTATTGCTTAAAAGACTTTTGTTCTTATGTTTTATGAATAGAAGAGATTTGGAAAGATATTAGACTTTTACACGACATGATCTGTGTGGTATTCTCAGATATTATGCGCGGGCGTAGACATCCCCGCCGGCGGGCACATCTCAGTATGCTACACGGATCCTCTATGGGGCACGGAGGCGCGCCGGCACCACCTCGCCGATTCCAAATTCTTCGAGTGCACTTGTCCGCGTTGCGCCGACGTCACCGAGTTTGGCACAATGTACAGCGCCGTCAAGTGCAAAAAGAAGTTAGTGAAACTCAAATCAATAGCTGACTTTCTTTACACACACAAGCCTGCTAGAACCTGAAAGAACAATGTAATTTACTTTTAGGGATTGCAAAGGTTACCTCTTGCCTGATACTTTCATCCTTCCAATACTGCACAAGACTACATGCCCGGATCCGGCGAAGCGCGGCCTAGACGATAAACTGTGGAAGTGCGGAAGCTGCGGGGACGCCGTCAGTGACGCCATCATACAGCAGCTGTTGCAGGACATCGGCCGCGAGCTCAGCGTCATGCCTAAGGGTGACGCCGACGCCTGCGAGAGGTCGGTCACACAGATAACGTCAGAATTCCAAGTTCTCCTTTTTTCGTACTTGTTAGTTTTTATCTAATAATTTCTGCTTACTGTTTCCACAATCAAAACACATTTATTTACTTTTACATGTTTCATCACAATAACATTACTCAATGATCTGGTGTGACCTTCACAACAAAGTAACAATTCTCATGTTGGTGCAATAACGAGTGAGCCGAGTTGTCATAACATTTGTTTTGGATTACACGGATTAGTAGAATATCGCGCGACAATTTCAGATTTCCCCTTCAACGTTAACGTTTCATGGATTACATTACATAGTTACATTTTAATGTTACTGTTATCAGTAACCCCTTAACACTAAGGTCTTTCTCAGTTTTGTTAGAGCATGCGCACACCTTTGACTAAACTATCGCACAACTGTTCAGTCGCACTTTGATTCCTATGAGCTTATATGGAGGTGCGCACACTACTCGATTTTTAGTTGTGCAGTTGAATTGGATGCTTAACAATCGATAATCGCACAACAGTCTTGCGATAGTTAAGTCAAAGGTGGGCGCCTGCTCTTATTCTTATTATCAAGTCAAGTATTAATTATAGTTGCTTTGTACCTACAGGTTCGTAAGTCATTGCGCCAGCTACCTGCACCCAGCGCACTACTACATGACGGATGTCAGCTTGGCGCTGGCGCAGCTGGTGGGGCAGCAGCACGCACTCGGCCTCGCTGCTGTTACAGATGACCGTTTGCTGCTCAAGACGCAGCTCTGTAGGAAGCTAGCTGATTTGCTCGAGACTCTGGCACCCGGTAAGATTTTAGAGTCCATATACCAAGCAGCAAGAGATAGCTTTAACCAGACGGCAGCAGTTCGGCGTAAACAAACCACAGTTTGTTGTAACCGTGAAGCAGTCTGTGTAGGCTGATCTTAGTTGATCCATTCCCGCAAAAAGTAGTATAAAAACTTCCATTGCATCTTTATGCTTAGACATAACTTTATTCGACTTGCTTTCTTCAGCTGAGACGCGTCTGCGCGGCACGCTACTGTTCGAACTACACGCGGCAGTGGCAGAAACCGGCCGAAGGAAGTCCGCCACCGACGGACCGCACGTCATGCTCGGATACATCACTGTAAGTTTTTGTCTTGCTATGCTTCCACTACCAATAGGGTATACGGAGACTTTAGTTATTAAGTTTCCATGTGTTTGTGTTACAGGAGTCGCGGAAGATCCTGGAGCAGTCGACGTGGCTGCTGCGGCACGAGCCCAGCGAGCTGCCGGAAGGGCAGGTTTGCCGGCAAGCGCGCGCTAACCTGCTGCAGTTGGACGACCTTATTGTCAAACTGTCCGCCGCGCTGCCCTCGCCCATTTGAACTTAGTTATATGTTTAATATAGCATTTATTTCATACTAGACTTTTATTAATTACAACTGATTACGTCATTCGATTCAATTTTTTGCTTGTCTTTAAGATACAGGAAATCCAATGATCGGATCCAAGATTATTTTAGATAAGGAAAATCAGATAAAACATGGGAGAGTTATTGAATAGGACTCTTACTAGAAATTTCATTATTATAAAGGACTAACTAATTAAAAATGAATTTGAGTATGTACAACTCATATTTATACGTATTTTACTGTAGCCTAACTATAGGCTACCTCTGTGTACAGAGGTCGTCTAACTTTAGCGGATATAAACGAAAAATAAACCGAAATAAAGACGTGAGATTGTTTTAGTATGTACGACTTCAATTAGCATAAAGAAACAGCTATTCCCCGCGTGTTTGCGGAGCGCGCGCGATATCTTTATGGTTATTTAGCGCGTAAACAGGCGCAGGAAATGTTTTGTTCCTCTATAAATTATTGTTATTTATTTTCATCATATCTTTCATCGTTATATAATTGTATTCAAATCTATGTCAAGTTGTGTTTGTATTCGGTTATAGAATGAGGTTTGTACTTATTATAACCAATCACGAAACAATCGTGGTAAGGAAACTATTGCATTAACGTGAAACTATAAGCATTTTTAGATAAGATAACTTTAGGTATAAGAACAAATCGATCTACCCACATACATCCTATCTCCTCATCATGGAAAATGCTTGACTTTGCTAAAAACTTTTTTGCATGAGTCGGACAAAAACATAAAGGGAGAGAAATAACGAGAGGAGATGAGAATGTAATGGGAAGAAAGTGGTTAGAAGCTTACTATTTGGACCGAAAACGTCTAAGTATTTTAAAAGTATCGCTTAACCAAAGCCAGTAAAACAAGAATCTTTAAGACAAACTTTTCATAGACATTTAATAAGTGTAATAAAAAAGATTGCATGTGTGTTGTATCACTGAAAATTAGTGTCGAATTGTAATGTAACGAGTTTGCTATCACATTAGCAAATAACACGGACCAATGGCATCTTCGGTAGGAAATCTGTGAGCATACGACACGACTTGCTAGTCTGCTCAGTGTGAGCACAGCTAGCGCCTCATGAGTAGCTCCCAACGGCTCGAGTATACGACGATAGTGATGGAGAGTCAAGTGAGAAACATCAGGTGGAAAAGTGTAATTTGTTACCCTTATTGAGTGCAGTGTACCGGATGTCGGAAAATGGATTGTAGATATAGAAGTCAACATAGTGCCTAATTGTTAAAATCTATGATACGAAAATCATAGCCAAATTTTTCTTGAAGGTTAAGCCAGCCGTCTTACGCTAATAGATTGTCCAAACATCATATGTGCTAAGTAGGCTGTCTCGGGCCGCTGTGCCCCCTGTGCCCGCTCGCCCACACTAACAGCAAACTTACAGCAAACTTCTATCGTCTAAGAGCTGGATTTCCCAAAAAGGTAACAATAACATTAGACGATTTTCGTGCCACAAAAGATGTGAACATTAACCATATTAACATGAAAAGATAGATAGAAAAACTCAGCAAAATAAGCCGTGAGGTTCTTCTGCCGAAAAAATATTACTAAGCAGATCATCAGCTACAAAATAAGAGGAAGACCAAAAGAATATGGATGGATTGTGTGAAAGAGGATGTGCTTAAGGAAGTGAATTCAGATATGACGGCTGATAGAGATGTAGGGAAGAGCAGTACATACTTTGCCAACCCTCCGTAGGAACAAAGGAAGGTGATGAAAATGATGAACATGAAGCCGGAGCTAGTTATTTGGATGATACAAAAAATTTCGGCTTTACTGGTCAAAACACTTTGGTGATAAATTGCCATTTAGTGACAATGTGTCAAGAAAATCAGTTAAGTTTCAATGAAGTGTGTGAATATAGTTAGCATCTTTGAAGTACTTGCAAACTTTTCAAGATAATATTCGTACTTTGTCATTAATAGTAAAAAAAATATTTACAACAAAGCTATAAACATTACTTTTTATCATTCATCAAGCAAATATACAAATTACAATTAGTAATATGAGACAGACATTGCTTTCCATACATTATACACCTGCCCTTGTCCTCTCTTCATGCAATCCATCTATACTGTCTACGGTCTTCCTCTACCTTTGTAGCCATTCAGTTAGTAGGTTCTATAATTTAAAAACACTATTATTATGTTATTTATGTTTGTTTAAAATGCTTCCTAATAACAAACTAAGTGTTTGGTTCTAAATATTAATGACAGGTCCTCAAGGCACTATTCTCGGACCACTTTTTTCACTTTATAGATTCCAAAGTAAAGGTTGTTTTTTTGCAGGCGCTCTGTTGCGAGAAATGTTCGTTGGCCATTACCTGTGGCTGCTGTTATGCTACGCGCAGTATTCGCGGAGCACCCTGCTCGACGAGTACAAGGATATCACCAACAACGTGCTGTCGCCGCCGGAGGACGCTGCTGTCGCTCTGCCCGTGCAGCTCGCTGTCGACAAGACATCCGGCTGTCTCTGCAGGACCAACAATAATCTTAAGATCATAGTATGCTTCGGAAACTACGAATGTAAACGCTTCCCTAAGGTAAGATTTCTTTATGGTGATTTTTGTAAATGTATATGAAAGAGAAGGCTAAATTAAAAAACATTTAGAACTCTTGTGATAGTTAAAATTAAAATGCGATGATTAGTTAATCTTTGTTACTGGGATATGAAAACTAGATTATGATCTTATTCGCTTATCTCATTGTAACGTATACAATAGCGAGTTACATGTTTAACTAAAAGAAAATATCTAATCACAATCAAAAGCAACACAAAGATTTAACTATCAAAGTACAAATAGAAGGCGTCTATTACAGAGAACGCAGGCGCAGGGCCTCCACTGCGCACACACTAGCCAGATAACAGATAGTTCTCGATCAAATTTACTATCAGTGTTACAACAATACCTTAACACCTGATATATTGTTGTTTTTAACAGAAGCAACAACTTTGAAAGCAGTTTACTTGAGGTCCATAAGTACCCATTGAAATACGCTATAACACACTTAAGATATACGTTTATTTTTCCTACGTCGCCATTCCTAATTACGCAACATTATAATAGTCATATCTAGGATAAATAAAAATATAATGTACATTCCGAAAGCATGTTATCTACTGTTCATCGTACTATCTTCTTTTCACTTCAGGTGAGCATCCGGAGTGATCTCCTCAGGGTGATAACGACGGTGATCACTGAGATAAGACTGGGAGACCTCGACGCTTTCCAGCATCTGGTAGTTTTGCAAATTGAAGCTAACCATAGGCTCAAGTATCTGGAGCCGGGAATCTTCCGCAACCTGACGAACCTCAAACAGTTATCAATATCCTATAACACGAGACTAAACACATTACATAAACGCACGTTCGAAGGTCTCATAAACCTTCGCAATTTGACTCTAGTCAACAACGGCTTCACAAATATTTTAGATTTAACGCCCGCATTTAAACCGACCATTTTACCAGCACTAAGAAGCTTAGACTTGTCGCAAAATTCCTTAGAAAGAATACCGGAAACCACTTTCCATGTTATGAGAGGGACGTCGCTAAAACGACTCGAAATTAATCTATGCAGGTTGGAATTTATACATCCTAATAGTTTTGAGCCATTGTTAATGTTAAAAGAATTGATTATAGGAGAAAACGACCTAAATTCAAGTTTAATTGGAAACTTTTTAACAAAAATGATAGAGGACGATATAAATTTAGTCCATCTCGACTTATCTGGGATGGGTTTTCGAAAACAGCCGCCGAGAGCGTTGCTCAATATCATCGCAAACTCGACCGTAGAGAGACTAATTCTTGCTGAAAATCAATTCGAGATAATCACAGACGACACATTTCCTGCAATGGTCAACTTGGAAGTACTGGATCTGAGGAAAGTTCTAGCAATATCGATAGGCCCCAATGCCTTTGAACCTTTAAAATTTCCAAACCTACGTGTCCTACTATTAGGCGGTAATAATTTGCCTGGAATACACCAAAAACATATTTCAAATCAGCAATTGCTACTTCTAGATTTGTCGTCAAATAAAGGTAGCTCCATCAGCCCAATGTATTATGAGATTGACAGAGAAGCTTTTACATACTGCAAAAGACTGCAAGTACTGAACCTAGCATACAATAGAATTAAA
Source organism: Papilio helenus (assembly GCA_026546675.1). Taxonomy (NCBI): domain Eukaryota; kingdom Metazoa; phylum Arthropoda; class Insecta; order Lepidoptera; family Papilionidae; genus Papilio; species Papilio helenus. The sequence goes on from JAOCNA010000007.1 coordinate 423,317, forward strand.
TCAGTATTCGACTACACTTTCCGGGGTTTGGATAATCTGAAAATTTTAAGTATGCAAAATGGAACATTGTACCACATCGGAGATAAAACTTTTGAACCGATGAGACATTTGGAAATGCTCAACCTGGCCAACAACCCCCTCACGGCAAACGAAAACTTGACTAGTGTTCAGTTTGAAGGTTTGAATGAGTTAAAAATATTGATTCTCACAAATTGTGGCATCAAACGTCTCTACGACGAGGATAATATATTTGAAATGATGCCAAATCTGACGCATTTAATTCTAAGGAACAACCAGTTGTATTACATTACGGCTGAAACCCTAAAACCATTGAAGAACCTACAGGTGCTAGATTTAAGCGAGAATCTTTTGATATCGTGGTGGAAATCGCTGTTTCTAGCGGCTGGGGTTCGCCCGCTTAATCTCTTTTTGACCAACAATAAAATATCTCACTTCACTGTAAGCATGATTCAGGATATAAACTATCTGCTAGAGAATCCGCACCGGAACCGGACGACGGAAATCGAGCTCATGGATAACGTGTTCGTTTGCGATTGCAGCTCGATGTACAAGACGTACATGTGGCTGCAGGTGAACGGCACCGCGCTCCTGAGGGCGTTCTTCGCTGCCTCGCGCTTCCAATGCAGCAGCCCTGACGTGTGGGAAGACCGCCGCGTCGCGGAGTACCTTTCCTCCATCAAGACGCTGCGCTGTCTCATGTACGAGAAAATCTCCAACGTAATGTTCCTCATATGGACCGCCCCCTCGATCGTAACAATACTCCTATTTGGGTTACTTCTAGCGGGGATATATAAATATAGGATTTATATACGGTACTGGATGTTCCTGGCTAAAATTGCAGTTGGAAGGAAATTTGTAAGAAAATCTTTGAAGGCGGAGACTTTGCCCAGCAACGGGTACAGGTTCGACCCATTCAATTTAGTAATTATGCAATTGATTTGCCGCACAGCAGTCGAGGTGAAGGCCACCGCTTCCAATGCGAGCGCC
>JAOCNA010000007.1:424424-436516 GCA_026546675.1 Papilio helenus
TCCTGCTGTCGAGCGCACCGGTTCAGTTTCAGCAGCGTGGCGTGGTAGAAGAGGTGGTTTGAGATGAATTCGGTTTCTTCTTTATATTATTAGAATATATTTAGAAAATCTCTATGAAATTACTTTTCTTTATTATACTCTTACATCTAAGTCTTCTTTCTAATATAAAAGGTTTTCCCTTTAATGCTCGGTCAATGAAAACTTACAAAGTAATATAATTCAAGCGGAATATTGAAGCAAATTGAAGAGATCATTTCTCAATCTTAATGTATTTAAATTGCTCCTTTCAGCGGGTACAAAACACTGTGAAATTAATAGCCCTGCATTTATAAATTCACTTCGCGGAGCTGAACGCCGTCGCTTTGTGCTGCTGCCTTCAAATCTTCCGAACCTGAGTAATTCATACCCTTGATCCACTGTGTTTTTACCCGACTAAAGGTAGGGAGATCTTTTTAAGTTCGTGAAAGTGTTAAAAGAGATTATTTGATTTGAAATGTTGTTTAAAACACTACTTCATTAATTGAAAGCCAATTAAGTTTTATGTAATACTAGCAGTTGCTCGCGACTTCATCCACATGAAATTCAGCTCTGTCATACTCAGCGATAACGTAGCTTTTTAATGGTGAAAGATCTTTTCGAATCGGCTTCTTTGTTTATAAGTTGCATCAATACTTATAAAAATACAAATCTCTCCTCTTTATATTATAAGCAAAGATTTAGATTAGCTTTCGCCTGCGACTCCGTCCGCTTGGAATTAAAAAAAAAAGTGAGTAGCCTATGTGTTCTTCCTGAGTATCCTCCACATCTATGCCAAATTTCATCGAGATCCGTTCACCAGTTTAGGTTACAAACTCTAACAAACATCCATCAATTCATCTAAACCACCGATACACTTTTGTTTAAATAAACAATTGGCAGATATAACTATTCATGGTGCCTATTTAAATTTACAAAAATGATCTATTAGAATATAACTGTCTGAAGACATTTAGCGATTTCCTTGTCGTGACAAAACGTGTCTGATAAGAATAAAAAGTTACAGGTTCGACGCGTTCGTGTCGTACTGCAACGACGACAGAGAGTTCGTCGCAGAGATGATCAGCCAGTTGGAGACGACGCCACCGTACTTAAAGCTGTGTATATACGAGAGGGACTTCGAGATAGGTTCGTTCATTTCCGAGTCAATATTAGATAGTATTAATCAGAGTAAGTATATAGTTTTAATTATAAGCAATAGCTTCGCGAAATCCCAATGGTGTCGCTGGGAGACGCAGCTCGCGGAGTACCACAGACTGTTTCTAGAGGACGGCACGCCGTACGACCCGCTGGTGCTCATCAGGGTGGGCGAGGTGGACAACAAGTATATGACAACGACGCTCAAATACCTGCTCAAGACGAAGATCTACCACTCCTGGGATGATAGCCAGCCCGAGAGGTTCTGGAGGAAGTTAAGAGATACATTAGCAAGGAATATTTAGAACATTTTATTAAAGTTTATTTATAATTAATCTTTGTTTTTTTTTAATGGTGACGCCTTTAAGAAAAAAGAAGTTAAGTAACATTTAAAAAACCGCAGGGGAAATACATACGTCTGCATCATAGTAACTACCTTATTATTATTAAGAAAATTATAGTATCAGTATTCTCAATAATGATATATAAATACACTACCGAACTTAGCTTCTTCCAAAACATCGCAGTAATTTATTGATCGAGCGATCATAAGGAAGGCTTACGTCATCATTAAAATCTCCATCGCTACAAAATCAAACATGATGAAGAAGCTTGTGACAAATTAGAAAGCTTAAAATCCAATTAAATCTGCCTATAAGATGTGGTAAAACCCACACGAAGTAAAACCTTTATTTCCATAAGAAGCGATATGAAAGTTGCAAAATCCTTGAGAAAGTTAAATATTGAAAGATCGAAAGTGTATTAACGCCTGTACTTATCAGACGCTCGTTCGATTTCGCCGACACTTTCTAAGATTTGTTGACACTTCGGTGACCATCAACCTGGTGTTTTCTAAGACAATAATTTCATACATAAAGAAAATGTGCTAAAATAAAATAATATTTAATACCGAAAAAGGTATTTAAAACAATTACAATAAAACTACTTACGTTAAATTTGAATTTAACATTTTCTTGTTAAATCGGAAAGTATAGTGGCCTTTTGTTAACATGGTCACCCTATCCTACTTGATGAGGAAAACGAGGCAAAGGTGGAGGCGTCGAGACGTGCGAATGCTAAAGGCCTGCACTTGATTTACACAAAACATAAACTTTAAACTATGTAACTATTTATTCTCTTCTCAATAATCGAAATCTACTTATAGTTAATACTTTAGTTTTTGATTTTATTTGTATCTAAAACTATGCAAATATCAATCTATAGTAAATATTAATGCGGATATCCACGAGCGTCGATGTCAACCTCTCTGTGCGCGCTGGTTTGTGCCCTTCTAAAAAAAAGATTTCTAATTCATTCATATTTCAAATATGAATCAAACGAATACCACCATTGATATAAATATGTTAATGTATGATCAAAACATGTGAATGAATGTATCATAAATAAACACTCAATGACGTCACTTGCCACGTGGCGCCCACGCAACAATATTGCGTGCAAAAATAAAATCTATTTTGTTATCAAGTAAGTTAAGAGTCACGAGTTCTTAATATGTTTTGCCCTTACAATCAGAATCACGTGCAATCTGAAAGATCATAAGTTTTGAAAGTACGTACAAACAAGTATCGCAAAAGGTTCATTTCAAATTACTTTTAAAACCATAAATCTCGAACGTTCCAACCTTAAACTCTTAAACTTTATTTATCAATTATTATTAATAACTAATTGGACAACATCAGAGTATTTCAATTAATGTAACTCTCTACTAAAATTGGGTCGACTTTCGCAACAAGCAACAAGTCTATTACAGACACTAGGTCTATGTGAGTGTATATTGACAGTCTCGGTAAATCGGTTAAGCAGTCTCAGAGACTCGTAAACATTAAACTTGTTAGACAAACTGTCCGCCTTGCCACACATGGCTATTAATTTCGTCTCAAAGGAAAATTATTCCATAGCATGTTTTAGAGTAAAAAAATATATTTTAGGATAACTGGAAAGAAGGAGGAAGTCTAAGTATAAAAACCTGAAAATCTACTACAAGATATAACAATGTTCAGGCTTAACACTTTGAATGCGAAACCAGGTCTAAAACACCTGGTACGTATCTCGCTTTACAGTGCGAATAAGAAATAAATATGATATACAGGGCGGTACCAGGTGTATCACACCAGGAACTGAAAGAATAGAAAAATCTCTGCCGCTTTAAAAATGTTAAAATGGTTCATGTGCGAACTTAACGTGCGTAATTTACAAATTTGAGCAACAAAAGTTCAATTTTAAAGTTATCTTAACTTAGTAACACTACACATGTCCTCGACGATAGGTACAGCCGTCTCCCAGTGATAGTGTATGCAGAGAGCTGAGCGCTGACAAGCTGACACTAATCAGACAGAGGTAATTAAACCCGATCAGGGGCACCTTTCGATTTTAAAGTGGCAGGTCAATTTGCAACTCTTGTAAGGTGACCACACGACTATAAAAGAAGATTTAATTCGACGAAAGGATTTGATCCTGATTTTATCTACTGAGAATCTTTACTAAATACGGTTAAAGCAAAGAATTATATATGAATATTATTTGACTAAAAGATAAAAGATAAAGATAAAGTCACATATGTCATCTATTAGGAGTAATGACACGGACTCTTTCAAATCAATTCCATTTTTTTGTAAGTCATGGTAACTTGCTTGTGACGATCAATCCATCGTATAGATGTTAGGAATAATTCTTCGCCGGTTATCACATTGTTAAATATGTCATGGTAATAATAGTTCCGTTACTTATTTTCTCTACTTCATGAATAAGAAATTCATTAACAGCCACCTAAAAGTTTAAATAAATTATACGTAATATATTAAAAACAAAAAATGGTAACCCTAATGGGCGCCATTGTTTTGACGCGGGAGAAAACGCCATCTTCATTCAAGATATAGTCGCGGGATAACGGTGCCGAGCACGCGCATGCTCCCCGTCCTGCTCTAACGCGTGGCACACGTAGTATGCTGGATAGAGACAGTCGCATGCGTCGGCCAGTGAACGATTACTCGACTGACCTACTCAATCGTACACACTCTTTCTTGCCAGTAAGCGGAACCTAATTTTTCCGTCGCGTGAATTAGCAATGTAATGTGATTCTATCGTGTTGATAGCGTGAAATAACAATTATAAAATGTCTACTAAGTTTAATACTCATTTCTTCTCACGTAATTAATTGAACTTTTTTGTTAAGTACGTCGTTTTCAACGATAAGGAAGTATTACGATAATTTACTGATGACAAAAGGTAAAATTAAGTACCTATGGTATATGCGATATAAGATTATACTTCTAGTGTCTATGCAAATCCCGTAAGTTTACTAAAAGCACCCATTAAAATGCTTCCCCTAATGAACTTAGCAACCGCACAATAGAAAATTTTAAGACAAGCAATATATTTTTGGGAGCAAATAAGTCAGTGGTTAGAGTCTGACCACTAAACAACTACCAGAATAGAGAGACAAGGATATTTAAAAAGGAACCCTGTTTAACATGAGGAGAGAAATTGATTATAGAATAAATAAGGATCTGTTAAATATTAAAATCTTTAATAAATGAGAGTTTTGGGACGAAGCTCACATGAGATAGCACAATGGAAAAGTACCTACTATCGAAGTTTCATTACTTATTGCCACATCTAGAATCTTTAATGTTTATTTCAGAAATATTAAATGTACACTAAGAGGTTCCCTTAGTGCACATTAAACACTTTGAGTGTGATAGTAATGTGAGGATGGCTATTAAAACTGCTTTATACGCCACAGTGACCAATATAATGTACACAAGTATTTTCTTCAAGCTCTACAAATGGCCTGTTAGCAAACCATTGATTAGTGAATGGTCTGCATTGCTCTAAACTGGTCATTTAATGTTGACTAAACAAGCCATCAATATTCAGTGCGCCGTCTGCTCCCGATACAAACGCAGATGCCAATATATCAGTCAGTGCGGAAATTAACTCAAGTAATGCTATAGGTAAACAAAATGCAAAGCTCTATTGAATTGAAAATGTCAACAATAAAGGAAAAGAAAGGTTTATAGTAGCTATAAACAAAGAATGTCAAAGATACGAAGTAAGCTAACTAGTTAGATATGTAAACTAACAAATGGGCCCTTAGACAACATTGTATCAAAAGTTAACGGCATCATAACCTACAGATATAGTAATGGCACAAATACTGATAGATTCTGAGATTTATCGACGGAAGTGCGTTAAATGACGCCGTGAAACTGTTACGAGGTGCTGTGATCTGGCATTGCCATATAAAACTCACCGGACGAAATCATGGAAGCCGTGCGACAGCCGCTAGTCTAGTCCCTGACAAGTGTACCGGTTACTTTTCCTTTAGGGTTCTCGATCGCTAATAAAAATCAAGTGCATCTGATGCAGTCCTTGACGGGGGGCGATGCGAAAGCGCCTCAGCCTGTTAGTCGGTGGCCAACCGTGGTGGCGAACGGTTGTATTCACCATGTGCCTGCCGAGCGCGTTCACAGTGAAAGTTCGATAGAGAAATGCGGCTTGCGATCGCCTTTCTGTTTGTGGTGAGTGCTAATTACGTTAAAAGTGCTAACCGAGGGTGTTTCCTTAAGTTTTTCTTTGGGATAAAAAAATGCAAATTTTCCCGTGAATGGGAAAGCTTTCCAAGTGATTTCGAGGTGGTATAAATTTGAATACATTATAAATACCTCTTGCCAAAATATTGTGTTAACAATGAGTCAGTGTCCGCCAAGAAAGTGTAACGTTACAAATATGTAAAAAAAAATTACCAAATAATTATAAGTTCCTGAACTTCTGTTCAGATTTTAAAATGTGTGAAATAGAGCAAAAAACTCACAAGAGACTTTATCGATAATCTTACCTCTATACTAAGTGTTATATAAGGTTAACTTAATCAATCCTTTGATCTAGATATCATAATCTACACTAAGGGACAATCTTGGTACTAAACTGCGCATTATAGTGGTACGTCAAAGTAACTCATCAATACCAGAAATCAAATGTGCAAGTATTCAAACAATGCTGTCATGTTTTCAACAAAGATAAGACTGTTAATGTGTTGTGGGAATTGACGGTTCATTGAACCTATCAGGACAATAATTTAAAACATAAGAAATCTGATAATTGCTACAACAAAAAAAATCATAAGTTATTTTAAACTGATAAAAATACTAATAGTTAAGGTAAACTTTAATAATAAACCTAAACCACTACGATTAGGAATATTAAAAAGAACACTCTTCTATTAAATAACGTATCTGCGGTAATCGTTTAACAAAATGTGCGTACATTATGTGATTCTAGTCACGTAACCTTATTCCCGTGCATTATAACGTAGTTTAAATGCAGCCTTGCGGTAATTTCTCCACAACTTTCCTGATTACGGCGCAGCGCCCGCGCAGCTCAGACTGATAGCATCAGCAGATTAATAACAATTTTAAAGTAAACAAAGAAATGTAGTACGAAACTTAAACTTGGTAGCTTATTGTTAAGTAGGAGCTAGAAGGTAAAATAGAAGCTAAAGGGTGGATACATTTTTCCTTCTGATATGTACCAAAAATTGTTATGCATCTTGAGAAATTGCGAGCAGCTATAAAGTTCATCTCTCCTTTTTTTTTGTCTGTAGAGGTTTCTGATTTAATCTTATCAAATCTTCCAGTAAGAGATCAAACCAGGATTTTTATCTTTTTGGACAACACTGTCAACGGACTTTCTTTCTTTGTAATAGTTTTGGGTTACTCAGATAGTTAATTAAGTTTACACAATGGAAATTGAATAAGAGTAAATAACGGAGCATGAAAATGATTTAGATTATAAAAACAATACTCGGATGTAAACAATACCAAATAGAACTAAAGTCGAACCATGGCAACGGGCGCAAGTTAGAGAACGTGAGAATAAGGCCGGTTGATTGCGCACCCACATTTTAATGACCACTATATAATGACCTCTGTGTAGCGAATTCGTCGTAATTGCAATCACTATTCATATTTATTTTATATTTACATACAGTACTAGCTTTCGCCCGCGACTCCATACGCGTGGAATTAAAAAAGACAAAAGTGAGTAGCCCATGTGTGCTTCTAGACTATCCTGTACGTCTATGTCTAATTTCATAAAGATCCGTTCAGCCGTTTAGGCTACAAACTCTAACAACCTTCCATCCATCCATCTAAACTTTCGCATTTATAATATTAATATGCTATTATGTATGTATGTTACATAATTTCACACATAAACTTTGTTATTACACAACTACACTACACTACTACACTACATAATATTGTATGACCGCACCCGCGGACAAACCTATCATGTATTTTTTGCGGGGCTACATTTGTGTATATTTAAATTGTGTTTTGTCTAATTTGACCGGGATTACGTAGACGTCTTAACAGGACATTTTGTTTGTTTGTTACCACGTAACTTCCGAACAGCTGCATTGATCTGGATAAAATTTTGTATGAATGTAAAATATAATCTAGAAGAAAACATAGACTACTTACTAAGTATTTTTAATTCCGCACGAACGTAGTCGCGGGCGAAAATTAGTATTAACGTTTATCGTTTATAACCAAAGACATTTAATAGTATTTGAATCTCCTTGCTTATAACATATGTAATTTTCTTATACTTATCCCGCAAGAGACATTTATGTAAGGTTTATGCCGACATCCTTATTTCTCTTAACAATGATTTAGCATTCCCGGTACACAAAAAGTGCACGATTATAAACTCTAACGAATTAATCAAATATTCATTGTTAATATTCGTGATCGCCCATCATAGTAACCACATTTATGATTGTGGTATAAGATTAACGTTCTTGGTACTTTTAAAAACATTTACCTTAACGCTTTTTCTATTGATAATAACAGGAAAGTTTTTTAACATATTTAAGAAGATAGTGTAACAAGTATGCTGTAGTATAAATAAATAAAAAATGTGCTTCCTATAATGTTGTTTAAAAAAACATTTTAGTATAAGTCAATAGAGCTCTGCGGTTTTGTATTGTCCAATTTTTTATTACGATCTTTTTAACACATCAAATGGATCAATTTTATTTTATTGTTTGGTGGTAACGGCAAAATTTAGTTCTTGTGCATTTCAAATAAAAAAGTATGCTCATGTTTTTGTCTAAATGGCATATTGAATCTTGTTATTTTTTAAACAGATATCTGTAAATGGGTTTTATAGAATTAAATTGGACTGCCAAAAGCATTCATAGTTTAAACATCAACGAAAATTCGGTGAAGAATCATGCAGAATTATTTCTAACTTTGTCTATCCTTTAGAGTTACTGTCGTGAGGGCATTTCTTCAAATATATTAGTCATTTATTAATCACTGTGTGATTATTGTGCAAAATATTTTAATCAGACAATTAGAATAATTTTTAATTACATTTAATCTATGAATTAACTAATTGGTTAATTTTACTTCATATAAAAAGATACTTTAGTGGTCGAATAGATAGAAGCAATCTAACCTCAGTACAGACTAGTGCAAGAATAAGTGTAACAATAGATTAGAAAAACTGCTGTGGAAGAAAATTACCTAAAATAAAGGAAACAAAACAATCATCAACGTAAGTACCATTTTAACAATACAATACGAGACTCAAGGATAAATTGTTAGTATTTTAAAAATATCTGTAAATTTTAAGTAATATGAAGAATTTTACATGTTTTTTTTACGTGAAAATCTGTATTTTAGTTGCTTTTTTTTAACTGATTGTTTCTAGGAATAAAATTTGATAGTAAAACCTTTTGACGATTTAATTCTAAATTGGTGATAAAAATTACTTTCGAAAGTTGTTTTTCAATAAAAAAAAAATGTAGTAATGGTCAGTGTTATAATGTAATAAGTGTCTGTGATTTAAAAAAATAGCATTTTGTTTTTCGGCCAGCATTTCCCGATTACTGTTTTTATGCGTCATAAAAAATGTTCATTTTCTACCAAATCGTATGCATTTAACGTTATATTTATTTTCATTATCTAACTAAAACTTTCCTGCTTCAAATAAGGTTGGGATTAAATTGATTCTAATTTCACGACCCTTGTCAAACGCCATAGATAAATAAATTATGAATAAAGCCAGTTGTAAATCTTTCAATATTCAAAACGGCTATTTAAGGTTTATTGTTACTTTCGTACTTTAGAATATTAACTTAGAAATACCTCTTCATCGATAATTCATCGACCACTCATTTCAGAGATTTTTAAATCTTTTTGTCCTACAGTTTTTAATATGTTAACTTTGTTATCTACAATTTAAGTTTCATTCTAGCAATAAAATTATTTATATATTTGCCTATACATATTAAATTTAGAATCAGTGTACATAAAGTTAGCCATGCGATATATTCTGTTTGTTCTGATGATAAATATTGTGCTCGTTCACGTTACGAATGTTACGTTATTTATTATTGTGCAAAGTTAATTCTAACGTTCGTTTGTTTACTAAATTACGTTCACGTGTGACTGAATTTTTAAATAAATCTATTTTGTAACACACATGTTAGATGATATTTTTTATTTAAATCTTTGTAATATTAAATACAAAGTCTCCATTTGGGAATCGTTTTAGAATATTATTATAGTTAATACGGCTAAGTTAACAGATTATAACAATTTAGTAAGGGTAGAATAGGTACTAAAAATTAATTTCGAACTATAGGTAGATAATAAAGTTTGAATGTGTATCATACATCGTCATTTTACATAGTGTTAGAGAATTTATATTGAACGTAAAGCTCCTAAGAAACACCAAATATTGATTCTTGATATTTTCTAGTTATAAAAATCCATACAATAAATCGGGAACTATGACTGTGGTAGTAAATTTAAACTGTTGAACTTATAAACAATGTTTTTAAACAGCTATTAAATAAGCAATGAATACAATATTTATTACACTTAACCGAAATATAGTGACAGTGGTAGAACAAACAGTACACAACAGAACACAGCTGAGTGTGTGTTAAATTTACGACTCTCACGAGCCTGTTTCCATTGTTCCACACACAAAAGACTCGAGATTGGTTTTTACTCCTCTATGTGCTGTGAATACGGAATATTATTTATTTACCAGTATTTTTGACACGCTTTCAAGCGTATTCTTAGATTTGCATTGTTACCAGAGCGACCTAATTATTGTATGCTCATTTGATAACAAAGAGGTCGCTTATTTTAATATTTTATTAACTCAGTATCAAATTTAAGAAAAAAACACATTTAAGACCGTTTATTAAACCAATAACATTTTGTAAATATCTCACTTTTTACACTGAAGAATTTCGTCCAAGATGATCTTAGTAATATTTTAAATGCGAAAGTTTAGATGGATGGATGTTTGTTAGAGTTTTCCACCTGAACAGCTGGACGGAACTCGATGAAATTTAGCATAGACGCAGAGCATAGTCGAGACTAACATATGTGTTACTCAAACTTTATGTAGACTTCAATAAATCAAGATGTTCATTCATCTATAACATTATGTACATAACTGTATCGCTTCTGAATTATGTAAATTGAAGTTATATTACATAGATAAAACTCCTTGAAAGACGTAAACTAAGGTTGGTAAGGTAACTTCATGACTGGCCAAAATATAGAGGCGTCTGATTTCCATTGCAAAAGTCTGCCAAGTACCGAATTTGGTTGTATTAGCAAGTAAATGTAGCAAATTGTCAGTCCTGTGCTAGTGGCATTTGAAATTTAAAACAGGCTTAGCTGTTGTTATGAATATCTTCATAGATTATTTAACTTTGCCTTTAAGAGTATTAAGTTTTTTTCTGTTATTTGCATAAACAATTTCAGTTTTTAATTGCTCAAACGATGCGCCGGTCATAAATTATAAATTTAAACTCAAAAGTGCGCACACGCCCGTAGGCGGGGCTTGGCAACGCACTGCGTCCCGCCTACATAAACGCTCCTACTTTGTTAAGGCCTTCCTCACGGTTCATCTAGACTAGCTTCAGCGACACATTTAGTAACTATATGATAGTAAATAACTATTAAAATAATTCGCAAATGTGAATATTACGCAAATAGTTTGTAAGCTTTAAGATTTATGGCGAATTCTTGTGTATAATTTACGAGTCTGTTTAGATATTAACAAATACCATATTAAATACATAAAGAAAGACGAACAAATTGGATCCCTATCTATTAAAAATTTAACTAACAATTTTTTCCACAACTAATAAATCGTGCTTTAAAATATTATACAAAATTTTAAAACGAACAAGATTCGTACAGCGATTTAATGAAACAAATGTAGCCTTAGTTTTCATGGTCGTTTAAAATGCGTTCTTACAAGCGTAAAAATATCAAATGTAAAAATACATTACAAGCGTGTAAAATTTTATTGTTCAACGCATTTTACGCCTCTACACCTATACCATAATACAAGAAAACGTCTAGAATTCGATACGGCCACGTATTACCTACGGATGAAAAGCATAGATTATAAAAAATTATACCGTATAAGAATTCTGGATATACCGAGTATTATGTATTGTATAATTAACGCGTATTTTTCACAATGAACACATACTAGAAAACGTACCAACCCATGCGAGTTTTTCATCGGATGAGTGAAAGAATTTGTTACAGTTAATTCTCATGGAACTACATTTTAAGTATTATATATTACAACAATACATGTATTTTCCTCGTTTGAATCAACCATATTAAACATGTAAGTCATCTTCGTCTAATAATAAAATAACACTCATGCGCTTCGTGATTTTACCCAAATTCGGTTTTCGTGATGTTGATAACATCGTCACACATATCCAGTACCGTGAAACTTGAACATGGATTAACATGCACGTCATGTTCGCATATGATACGCCTTATTACCTAGCACACATTGAGTCGGACAGTGGATCAAACATTTGGCATGCACAATTTGAC
>JAOCNA010000007.1:545755-558862 GCA_026546675.1 Papilio helenus
GTTAATAAATCAGACTATTATAGGATAAATCGAGATACATTAAAAAAGTAAAATTTCTCATTTTTTACTAGCTGTTGGAGACTTAGTTAATAAAAATATAAAATAAATCATAACTTAGTTAAGAAACCTTAAAATCTGTGATGCTTATAAGCTTTATTACATGTTTATGTTTTTATTTTTAATCTGCATTAAATAAGATATTTCTATACTGAATTAACTATGATTTAAAAATACTTTTAATAAGTTAGAGCAGGAACGACCTGCGCCGTCCCTGCATTAGCTGTGCTTGCCACCTTTTGCCACCTCTTTTGCCACATTCTTTTTTTCTTACTAGCTATGTTCTACATCTGTGCCAAATTTCAGTGAGATCCGTTGAGCCGTTCTGGTTATACGTAGCAACAAATATCCATTTATCCACCTAAACTTTCGCATTTACAAGATAACTAAAACAAGAACATTTTAATGAAGAGAAAATTTAGTTTCGTTCATTAGAATCATTTTAGACTGAGTCCGTTGACATCAGAGTGACAAGGGTCCGTTTAATTATGTCAACATTTTCATAAAGCCTTCATATGAACCGCAAATAAATAGATACGCGTGTACGACTACGAAATACATATTTATTACTACTAAATTAAATCGGTGGTCGCTTATTAGTCATATTATTATAGTATTTTCCGTGAAAATCTTAAAAACAATGCAAAGATAATAGTTTATAAGCGACATAAAAAAATAAGTGAATATTCAAATTGCGTAAAACGACACAAAAAGGGCTCAACAAAGGGCATTATTTACGGCTGAGTGCGCAGGGGCTGTGGGCCCACCCTTATAAATTGAACTGCACGCGCCCGCTGCGAAATACTCGCGTAAGGGCTAATTTTACGATATGAAATATTTGACAAAAATATTAACAATACCAATAGACTAACAGCTTTTTTTTCTTCATTTTTAAATAAAGTCAAAATATTCGGTTTTTAGCTTGGTTTTTGATAATCTAATGAGTTAGTGGTCTCCAGACATAGTTTAGAAATATGGTTGTTAAAACTGTAAAACAAATTACCCAGTCTCTATGTAGTGATTATCAAACTGTGTTCACAATTAGCAAGTAAGTGTTGATTATGTAAATGTATTATATTGGTTATGAATTCTTTAAATGTCGCAAGGCTAATGGATCTTTATTGTATTTCAATAAATAAAAAATTCCCGCCACTTTCCATTCATATTATAAGTGAATCTTGTAACGCTAAAGTGGTTTCCACGGATGAATTCTATTACATAAAAATTGAATAACGTTGGTCTCCATTCAGTATTCATGAATATCAAGTATGGATGCTCTTGTTCCTTGAAAAAAATTCTGTAATTTTTTTGTTCGTAACTAGCTGTTCCCGTGCGACTTCATCCGCATATTATGAAAACTGTAATTATTTAAAACAATTACCGTTGCCATGGCAATCGTGCTTCTTTGTTTCTTGGATTGTAGTTTGTGGTTTATTCTCGCATGCGGGTTTTTTCCCTTTTTTTACCCCCTAATTTAAATAGCGTGAAAATATATAGCTATTGCGCGTCGGAAGTGTAGGGGTGTTTATTAAATAATATATTAAAAAATATGCTGTGATTGCCGACAACACAAACAAAAAAGTATGTGTTTACATTTTATTTGTATAGATTAATTTGGTTAACAAACATCAGTTTGCTATTTCAGTGTAACTTCAAGCTTAGTAACTTAGCAAACATTTGAACATTATAATGAAATAAGTCAGGGCGTAACTAAAGCATACATCTACACAGAAAGCTCGCTAGAGTTAAATAAGTTGAAGTAACAATGTCTATATCCGCGGGTATTGAACGAGACAGCTATCTGAAACTTTAGTAACAAGTTGTCTAGTCTATTTTCAGATCTAGGTTTCATCTGGAACTTACTGAAGAAATGGATTTAACAATCAAATCTATGATTTATAGACCAATAGTCCCTTAGAGTATGTTTAGGATGAGAAACCTACACTAAAGGTTATCCTTAGGGACTATTTATGTCTCAGAGTACAATTAGATAAAGTACAAATAGTTTAATTAATATGATTGTCCTTATTATAATTGTTAACTGGGATGTATGTAAATAAAAACACATCTTTTATTTTTGCATGTTTAATGAACAATCTTTCAAATAATTTTGTTTTCTCGTATTGTTCAAAATTGTATAATATATTGTATATTTTAAATAGAATGCTATACAATAAAATACAAGCCCTGTTCATTCACTGTAAGCCTTATGATATATCTTTCAAGACAACGCTCCAAATAAGACACTGCCATATTACAGAAATTATGAATTATAAAAAATGCAGTTGTTGGCGTCGTATGTTCGTAACGAATACCGAGCACGTGTGGGGCGGCCATCTTGTGAAACTGGCGGTTCGATTGGCGCGAGAGGGTGCGCACGCGACTACATGATCGATGGACGTTAGTCCAATACTAATCGAAATATATCGTCACAATCTACAATTGTTTAGTGAAAATATGGACTGTAATATTGAGGATTACAAGTACATCAATTATTAAGACCATTATTTTGTTGAAATACAACGCCCACGATCAGAAATTTACCCTAAATGGCTGAAGTCGCAAGACTTCACAATTACAAAAAAACATGTCAATATAAATGTTCAACAAGACATATATTACAAAATATACGTGCTTAAGAAACTGTATCGTTTTTATAATCATTTTTAAATTAGCTTGATGCAGTGTCTCGGATGGAGTAACTTCGTTCTTGTTTATTAACTTACAACATAATATAAACTTAAACTTTATTACTATAAAATTAATTAAAAATTAACTATACCATTGAAGATCTTTGTTGATTTTTTTGTGAATAATCCTTCTACGTGGTCCTCAAAAATCAGCTTTGAACAGACTTGTGTGAATTTCATAGAAAATTACGAAACAAACATTAACCAAGCATTGCATTACAATATACGTATCTAATTGGTACGTTTTGTTTCGTTATACATAAGCAGTTTTATAGCTAAATTAAATACATATAAAATTCACGTAAACAAAACTATGTGCTATCTAAATTATATTACATTCATTGCATTTTATGCGTTAATTACATAAACATAGATATATAATCTATAGATCTAAATTTCACGTCAAATCAAGAATCAATTTTCGCCTCAGGAGGACCTTTTTTCGCCTCACTTTTGTGCTCCGTATTAGATATCTATAAGTTATAAATCTATGTCACCAAAATATTGAAGTAATTTCCAGTTATTGGCCTAATAAAAACTTAACAGTATTTTTTCTTAATAAAACATCAAGGGTCCCGCTCAATTTAGACATTTCTTTTAATTATTTTTAAATGATATTTGCTAATAAAAGTAACATTTAAATATGAGGCTATGAACTTTAATTTTCATATTCTATTGAAACTAGCGGAAAAAAATTATGCTTGAGTTTAAAACAAAATATTTTCTGGCTGTAATTCCTACCCATCATTTAACACTCGATCCGTAACTACGTCTAAAATTAAACTTAAAATTATTCAAAATTATATTTACTTGGACATTTTAAGTCGGTACTACTCACGAGCTTTGTAATTAAAACACAATTTTGTTAACGCTATCTACTCTTATATTTAAATTACGTTATTTATACATCGTGTAACAGTACGACATCAAGAATGAGACAAAGTGCTGATGATATGTTTCTAGTGATTATTTGTTGAAATATAAAAACTTTTAAGACTACATTTATGTATATTTACATGTGACTTGTGGTTAATTTAATATTGGAAATGAAGAATAGACGAATAGAGTAAAGATCTTTTGACTACAAATAAAACATATGATAATTGAAGTTTCTAAAGATTACTAAAGATGATTATTTAGAGAGTTTCATCGTCCTTTCATTTTCTTTAAATATAGACAACTATTGTTCAAATAGTCCAATCAAGGTAAAGTCCCATTAGTCGTTAACACATACGTGGTACAAAAGATTTCCAATTCACGCATGCCTTAACGCCCGCATGCGGTTTTATCGTTAGCCCCTATGCGGGGATTCCCCACGTTAGTACAACGAATGAAATGTCGAGTAATGAAATTGCACCCTTAAACTATAATAGAAAATAATCGATGACATGTTACTCCTACACTTGGTATCACTTACGCTTTGAGAGTCACCTTTTTGTTACTAAGTTAAATATTATATTATAATGATTATGATAATATGAAGATATGTTTAACAAATTCTACTGTGCGATATACACTTTTCATTCTTAATTAATTCATTTATTTGGATTCAAACTAATTTCAGGATAACGACTTAGACTTCCTTTGATATACTGTCGTTTTA
Organism: Papilio helenus; assembly: GCA_026546675.1. Classification (NCBI taxonomy): domain Eukaryota; kingdom Metazoa; phylum Arthropoda; class Insecta; order Lepidoptera; family Papilionidae; genus Papilio; species Papilio helenus. The sequence goes on from JAOCNA010000007.1 coordinate 550,106, forward strand.
ATAGTTTTTTTAATGGTTAAAACATTAACATATTGTTTTCATCTTTGTAATTCAAATGTACATGTATTTTAAAAGCCTAATATACCTGCAGTGCAGTTTAATCCATTAGATGTTAAGACTAAAACACACGAGTAAAAAGGGACAGAAAATTATTCTCTCGTTTGAACACATTTTGAAAGAAATGCTTTTATGGTTCTCTAAACTTGTTTGGAACACTTCTAGCATGTTTTACTATACTAAGAAATCGGTTTTATGTTTCTAATATCATGTGATGATTCTAGACTTCCAGTCAGGGAATGCGACAAGAATTATTATGTTGCAACAAAATTGATACTTAAAAATGCATTATAGTTGTAATTGCATGAATATAGAAAATATGGCATTTAATATTTTACATTGATATCAATTATTTTAGGTTATTCAATATAATAAATGTTCGAAAAATGTTGCGGTGCTTTTCAATCGATACAAATAATTCTTAGTATTAAATATCGAAATTTATTAAAATATTTGGTCTCTCTTTGAATAAGCGATCGCATACATAATAAATGTTTACTGTACATTATGTTGAAGCGGATGATTTTCTTTTTTCAACTTTATTGTCCCTCAGTTTAGTCTCATCCAGTGATTCAATCTTATGATCTCTCAACAGCGGTGTTCTAGCATCTATTTTATCAACTGCATTCTCTCTGAAGAGTTCATTTTTATAATTTCTCACTTTTACTGTACTATTACTTTCTGTTGATTCTTGTCTGCTGGTAGTTTTACTATCGTCTTGTTCGTCAGCTTTCTCATTATGAAAGGCCATATTATCGAAACACTGTGTGGGTACTATGTTGACTGACTTCATCATCGGTATGGCGATGGCCAGCGCTGGACTGAGGTCGCGAGGACTGGGTGTGAGACGCCCTGCCACTGATAAATCCATTGCTGGCATTAGGCTTGCGACTGTGGGATATAAAAATGATTAGAATATCATTGATGCGTTGGCTTCAATCAGTATACACTTAATAAAACAGTTAAAATCAATATTCTAAATGAATTGAAACTGGAAATGAAGTTTGTAACTTTAAATAGTAATACATTTAAGATAATCTAAAAATATGTATGGAGGATATAAATACAGGAATGAACAATAGTATACAATAAAAACATCTACATGCTTTTGTTATCATGCTGATACTGACGAAATAATTAAACATTACTTACAAATTGACAAAATGTATAAAACATCATATAAATCAGATTTTAAATAATTGGAAAACCAAAAACTAACGTTTAAAGGTTGATTTTAAATGTTACAAGAAATTAAACAATAACACAAATAAGTTTATAAGTCATATAAATGTTATGTTAAATGAATAACTCTTACCAAGGTTATCAAGCAAAGCTTTACACGTTTGATGTATGTAAAACAGACAATGAAAATAATACAAATAGCGAATAAAGAGTACGAAAAAATAATGTAACAAACAGATATAAGGACAAACATTGAGAAGCAATTATTTTATTAGTCAACATTGTTTTGTCAAAATGTGAAAACTTTGGTCGTATGTAATTTAATAACGTTTACACAGAAAAATTGTGATTCTTCGTAAATTAGATTTATTTATCTTATGTTCTCAGAATTTTTTGTCTAATAATATGTTTGTATTTTATTATTGGAAAAACTTATTAATGTTTTTTGAGAAAATCTATTTTTGCTAATATTAATATTGGTTTAGATAAAGAATAAATGTTTTGAGTATCGATTATATTAGAGAAATACGATAGTTTTCACATTATTGAAATTAAACGTGGGCACATTTATTGTTAGTGTAGAACTGGAAATGTGTACCGCCGTGTTGAGTTGTGTCTGAGTTGCTGCTGGACTGGATTTAATGTAAACTGATGCTTGGTGATTGTTTCCTGAAAAAATCTTATTGCTTCCATAAAGATTCCTCAACGAAAGCTGTCAGGTCAAAAACAAAATCTGAATCATCAAAAATAATAAATTTAACTCGCTAATGATTTGATAACAAAATTATGGTTTTGACCTGTATAAAATGTTTAGACAACAAATAATAATTTAAATAGGTAATTCTACGTTATAATTAGATTAACTAAAGGTCTACGACAACATTGATTTGTTAAGTAGCAAAGCATCTAAAAGTTGCAGGAATGTTCTCGAATAATATTGTCAAAACTATGCCGAACCTTCCACTCGCCACCGATGAAGCGTTTGGACCTAGATGTTGGCTTCTCGTGCTGCTTGAAGATACCGTATAGTGCAAGGATGGTGATGAGAATGTCAAGTTAATTATGAGTAAAGTTTCAGCATTCCCTTAAACTAATTCCTTATGTGCAGGCGATATAGTAAGCCCGGTCTGGAAGCGATCTGCGCCAGTATGTGTCGCTTTTTAAAGCATGTTTATGTTTTTTCTTTTGCAGTTGTTTGGTGTTGTTTGGATCATAGCCTCAAGCTCGCTACGATCACCATCTGTGAAGGATTAGACTGCGTAAGCTATGGTTAGTCTAATGTGTCCCTAAATAGTATTAATAGTTACACTTGCTGCATATTTACTGTTAGTATATAGCCTATTCTATAGCCTTTCTGATTTAGTACTAAATCTATTTATGTGAGTTTTGTAGGTACTGTTTCGGAGCAAATTAGTGTTAGTCCTTGGAGAAATTTTGGTGCAAGCTTTGCCAATTGCTTTAATACTAATTTGCTGCTAAGTCAATTTCTAACAGCTGCCTGTGATTGACTGTATACAGTGCCGGATATACTCATAATTACTATCGTTGATGCACTTAACTTTGAAGACCAAATACATTCTAAATTATGCATTTTTTAATAAAAATGTCAATTGGCCTTCAAAGTTTCAATATAACTGTGGGGAAAATCAAATATTTCAAATTTTATTGGTTTATTTTAATTTTAATTTTAACAGAGAGTAAAAAAGAATTTGTATTTACATTTTAAAAACAGTAATTTAGTCAATTCAAGTCTTAAGACTCTCTTTTTAAGTGCTTGGTAATTGTAAGATACAGTGCTTATTTGTTAAATACTTATTCATATTTATACTACGTGATATAACAATTTGAAAACTTACCCATGTTAGGTCCGATCATATCCTTGGGGTGGTTAGTTTTAATGGCATTCATTCTTCTATTGACGGCCTGGGGGCCCATGCCTGGGGCCAAGGGTCCTGCGGGAGCACCTGGCACCCCTGGGGCTCCTGTTACAAAGAAATAGAATTAAAAATAATTGACATATGGTTATTTAAAGAACGAGAATACGAATCAACTGACAGATAACTCTTAATTTTTTTATGCTACAGATGATCTAAAAATACTTACTAAGAGGCGGCCTGGCCGGTTCAACGTTGATAACTCTACGCCTCTTCTTGGGCAGTTTAGCCCTTGCTTGTGTATGTGAGTAGTACATGGCAAAGTTGGACACAATTACTGGCACCGGCAGAGCTATCGTCAGTACCTATACAGGGATATAGGTTATTGGAAAGAAATCTTACACCAACCTCAAAAAATGATCGATAAAACTTTAAATATGTTTTCAATGGCCTACTTGGTAAAACTTTACAGTATGTTAAATTAACTATAATCTTAAATTTAAATAATAGAAGTACTTACACCAGCCAGAGCACAAAGAGCACCAACGAACATGCCGACATAAGTTTTGGGCGCCATGTCTCCGTACCCGACAGTCGTCATAGTAACCAGCGCCCACCACAATCCTAGCGGTATACTGTTGAAGTCATTGTGGGGATTCGTTTGTATACGTTCCGCGTAATATACCAAACTTGCAAATATAACTATACCAAGAACTAAGAAAAAGACTAGAAGAGTCAATTCCTTGGCGGACGCCCTAAATGTTTGTATTAAAATTTTAAGACCGGACGAATGTCTGGTCAATTTGAAAAGTCTCATTATTCTTATGATCGAGAAGAACTCCAGAATGTCAGCGTTCTCGACGTGGGAAGCATACTTCTGGAGGATGAGGTCAATGTAGAAGCTCATTGTAGCGATGTAGTCGATGATGTTGACGGAGGATTTGACAAACTCGCATTTATTGGGAGAGGATATGAACCGGACTAGGATCTCTAGTGTGAACCACGCATTGCACACGCACTCAATATAGAAAAAAGCTATGTGGGCGTTCGTTTGCACTTTGTCCAGAGCCCAGCTTTGGGTTTGATTGGCCGTTGTCACTGTATAGTTCCTGATAACGGGCACTCTCATGTCTGGATGCGTCTTCAAACAGAACGACAGAATAGATACGCATATAAAAAACACTGAAATCACACCGATTATCTGGAACAGAAAATTGGCATAAGTAATTTGATACTAACTAATTATTAAGACCTTTATTCTGGCATGTAATTTCTATCACCTTTGCCGCATTCGAGCTGTAGGGCTCGTCAAACAAAGACCACATCTGCGGCTTGATCTGCTGCCACCAGGAGACGGTGCCGTTGTAATAGTCCTCCTCGAAACCGAATTTGCGCGCTACCTCCTCATCTGACGGCTTTTCTGTGTCGAGGTCTAAACGGTCAAGAACGGCTAAGGTCTCCTGGGTATCTCGATGCTAGAAACAAAAATAATAATTAAGTGTCTTTTGACTCTGAACTCGTATACTGCTTTAGGAGGAAATATACTACCATCAGGTCTTAGTAAATTCTCTTATTATACGCTTTCTTTTGATTAAAAACAATCCCAAAAGACCTCTGGACTTTGATGGAATCATAAAATCGGTATCGTTGATATTAAACATATTTATATGGATGTATGTTACCTGAGTGTAAGTCATCCAGCAGCATGGCTCGACTTGATTGGCGTCTAATCCCCAGAACTCAAGTTCTTCTTCAAATAGAGGACCACACACATCTGTCGGATAGTGCAGCTTCCCCGTCCTGGGCACATTGAATCATCCAATATCAATGCAAGTAAGAGTGTAAGCGTAATGTGTAAATTTATTCAATCTAAATTTTAGCTTTACTAGACTGTGCAATAAAATATTTACAATTCTAGAATATTTAAAGGTCACCGAACTTATCTTTATTCAAACATGATCGATACTTAACTCTATAGAAACTTGATATCTAAATATTCCTTGCGGGCTTAAGGAATTTCATTAAACCCAATACCTAATAATGCGTGTCCAATATACCGTAACTTTTAACCAGCTATATAAATCAATATTACAGAGATTGCTCCGACGGCGGTCCAATCAATCTTAGCACATAAGGACTTGACCCGAATTACTACGGCAAACTTCCACAAATTGTCTGGCCCTTATCAATGGAAATCAATTTGCGCCTTTATGTGTACAAGACCAGAAATAATAGCGTCGTGCTTCGCTTCGAACAGGAAATACGTTTGTAATCAGAATGAAATAGGCTTGTCTATTACACGCATTGATGCGCTGATGTTTGGAGTTTCATTGTAGTACTAGTGAGCATAGAGAACAAATAAAAAAAAAAATAATCTATTGTTTTTTATGCTACGGTTTGTTTTTTAAACTCTAGAGCCGGATCGAGGATAACGTAATAAAATAACAACCGAATATTTAAGTAGGTATCGTAATCTTTCGGTTCTTGAAGTATTTTACATCCAATAAATTTTATATTGAATTAACAAATTTATTAGACGGTACGATAATATAACTTCATATTATTGTTACTTTCTCAAAATCCACTAGGTTATTAGTATCCTATGATAAAAATCTATGTATTATAATATTATTTGTTCTCTTTGTTTCTTGTATGAAAAGTAAAAATAAAACTTGGAAATATGCGAACTGAAGACCAGTTTTTCTTCGTCCAAAGAAACTGAGTTAATAATGTAATTTAAATGAGGACTGACGGAGAAAAGCGAGATCTTTTCGTCGAGTATTTTATAAGAATTAGATTTCATCTTTCATTCGACGTAATGTGATACACAAATAATGGTTTGAAATGTTCTTAGAAATATTATTTTAGATTTGATACAGTGCTTAGAGAAGAAATTGGATATTAACATTGATTTAGATGAAAGAAATAAAGTATTCTTTGAAATACCGAACGACAAAGAAACGATATCTTTTTATCCAACGTAATTTTTTTACAGTATAAGGTGATAAATAAGCAAGCGATCGCCGGAATTCACCAAAGTAGCAAAGCAACCGCTGCTAGACATTTAAATTTGCTGATACACTGCCTACCTTCAATCAATAGAGAACCGGACGCACAAAAAGAGAATATTTTGGCCTACCTATGCGTCTCGTTTTCCACGAAATCTACTTTAATTTAGTTCAACTATGAAGAGTGGAAATCTGAGATTAATATTTTTCTAATCTGCCATTTCATTTCCTTGATGTTGTACAAAATGACAAGCAAAAAGCATTCAACATTTGCTTGAGAGGTCTCGTTCCAATTATCTCTGTGAGTCACGGGGCCGCGTAATAGTTGAGTACTGTAGGAAAGACTTCGGGGTGGCGGTCAAAGGCGTACTTATTGAGCACGCGAACCTAGCTTGCACTAAGAATTTTTCACCTTACAGTTAAAAGGAGCTTTGAATATTCGTGACAACGAAGCAAGAAAGACACCAGTAGAAAAAAGACTATGACGATTTACAATTTACACAGAGTTCCTGGTCGTTATTGATAAAAAACTTTTAGAAGAACGTTGTCGTTGTTTTTCTTTCACGTTGCATTTCAAGATGTCGTTTCATCGCGTGAAAGGAACGTAGTGGTTTTGTTATTGAGGATTTGATTAATGACTCCAAAGTGGTTCAAGAAAATATTCTTTTAGCAGTCATAAAGCCGATATAACTAGACTAGTATTTACCTGTAATAATTGAGTACTTGTGCGAAGACTCCGGGATGCCTGTCGAAGAAGTACTCGTTGAGCACGGGGTCGTAGTTAGCGAGCGCCTCAGTCAGCCGCGACAGTCGCGTCGCGGGGATCTTCTTTAGGGTCGCTTTGTACGTCTCGTGGCGGATGCCGCCCACGTTCAGTACCACGCGGTTCTCCGCGTCCATGTTCAGGAGATTCATTTCTGTAGGAGATTCGATTAATGACAGCTGTCAACATCAGTTTCAAGTTCGAATGCTATGAATAGTATTATCGTTGCTAACAAATGCTGCCGACAGCTCCCCGACTAGTTGAAGCTCTTTGTCTATTGACTGCTATTTGACTGTATATTACAGAAGTTATGCTAATTTGAACCATATCCTTACCCTGCGGATAGAAATTCGAGCAGTAACAAATCTCAAGTCTAGAACAAACTAATTTATTCGTTGTCTATTAGAATTGGAGTAACTTGACACCATATTCAGTTGATATTTGGTTTAATAAGGAATGCATACTTCCGAGATCTCCTATGTTGCTGTGCGCAGTGTGCAGGTAGCTAGGGCGCCGGCGCTCGGCTTTGTCCGCGGCGCAGCATGGTCGCCGCGTACTCGTGCCACCTCAGCACCGCCGGCCACCGCATCGCTCAAATATCACCAACTGACAACAAGGGAATCTATAGTTAGTGTTCATAACGATGAACTAATCCTATGGTGAGAAACCGAAGGGATTTGATCACTTATAAACTAAAATGTACTTACAGGTACAAGATCGATAATTTAGTGGATTATTTGTGGTTATACCATCTCGTCTGTACATACTGATTTAAACCGAATAAAGTATGAATGGAATATGAAAGAGGAAATGCTCGAAAGCAGCACATACTGTGCCCTCAGTAGGGATAAGAGCAGTTTGATGATGACGAGTATAGATAGACAATGTTACACTTCTAGGTGAAGTCTGTAAGCAAAATCTGATCATAGAATGTAAAGTTTGACAATCTTCAGTATCAACTAAATTATATGCAAATTAAATTTCTATTCAAAAAACTGAAAGCACTTAAAATTAAAATATGTAATAAACAGCCAACGTTAAAAGACTTCACAATGTAAGGAAAAATCCAGGGCGAAGCTACATAAAGCCCCTGAAAGCGATACTAAGCCTTGTATCAAAAGGTTAAAGAATACGCCCTGAAATGCGACAGCTTTCAGACATTTATAAAAGTGAGAATAATAAACGAAACGCTAGACCAGAGGCTTCCAAACTTCGCGGTATAATGGCCGCTCTGGTATTTCTGCAAAGTTGTGCGGACCAAATGCCAACACTTACAAACAAAAAAGAAAGACTAATAAAAACACTCAAAACTTTTACTCGTATATCTAAAATTTTCATTATGACATTTTTAAAATCACGGGACCAATAAAACTTGATTAGTAGAATGAAGTCAGTGCGTTAGGGCGTATGTTAATATAAAAAGTCGTCTAATTTCTGGAAAACTAAAAACTCAGGCATAGCAAACTGGAACCAGAAACAGCACTGGATCAAGTCAAGACCGACAAAGTGTTGCAGAGCTAGAAAAAAACAATGAAAGCCGTTTAATTTGATTAGCTTCTTTATCCTTACATTAGATGAATAAATGATCTACAAATCTACAGAGGTAAAATAGAGATTTGGACCTTATTTGCTATTAATTCCTGCGATTTCTTTGCTACAAAAATGCATTATTATTTGTTTTAAATTTTAAACGCGACAATTCTAACACGTTTGTAATAGTTCATATGTAAATTGTCTTTAGAAAAAGCCTTAAGACATCTGGACAATGTTTTATAAGACAAAGAGACAAGAGCTTTTAGGTAGGGATACAACACTAGTGATGACATACCCTTATCAGATTTCCTGATGAAACCTAGATTATATGAAAGAGCAC
>JAOCNA010000007.1:583151-593666 GCA_026546675.1 Papilio helenus
CTTTCTAACGGTGAAAGAATTTTTAAAATCGGCCCAGTAGTTTTTGAGTTATTTCAATACATACAAAAATACAAATCACACACACACTCTTTATAATATTAGTATAGATTAAAGTCATTGACCTTCTATTTTTTAATTACATTAAATTGATCGAAAAACCCATTAAATTGAAATTAAATCATTAAAATAATGGAAAAACAAAAGAAGTCTTTTCAAAACAACAACAAAACTAGACTAACCTATTAAAGAACTTAAATCAAATCGAAAGACAACTTCATTGGACTTTTACAATTGAAATATGTGAGCAATTTAAACAATTATATTGATTTATGCACCTTATTACGCTCACATTAAAGTACATTTTACAATAACAAACGTATATTGAATCAAGATAGAATAGGAATTGATAGAAGCGGCTGACGTAGATAAGAATAAATTGGGGTGATACCAAAAAGCCAAGTTAAGCCAACGAACAGGAAACGGGTTATTAAACTAGTTAACAGAGATTTCCGGCTTAAAGCAATTAAGACTAGAGTTGAAAAAAATATAAATTGATAACCCGGCTAACCTGTACGTCTCAATCGAATATAATTAGTTCGGCATATTTGATTACGAGTTTCACACGAGGACAGAACAGTGGTGTAGAGCAGTACTGCTATTGGTTTAAATTTCAATACAGATTTTGTCAGAAACCGTATATGACGTCATAACACATGATATATACTAGGAGGTGGCTCGTATAGAAGAACGATTTTATTCTCATTCACTTCTTTAATTGAATATTTTCTATTACATTTTATCATCGTTTCGTCCTGGCAATCCGTCTGTCTATTTTTAAATTATATTTCAATTTTAGAACTACACCGAAACATAAATAAATAAATAAAAATCTACTTAAATATCAAAACAAAGTGGAAGGATTTGGTGTCGAATGTCATGGGCGACTGGCAAGTTTCAGATCAAATTGACGAGCATAGAGCGAATTGAAAGAAAGTAACAAAGAAAACTCACTACGTATGGGATAGAAGATAGAGAGAGATAGAATATCTGCTCTGTCAAAAGAAAGAGAGTAGTCAGGCTAATTGTGCGTACAACAATAGCGATGCTGTATCTAAGTACTGCTCTGCCTCGTAGCTCCCTTGTGTGAAACTAGCATTAGTTTTATTATAATTGGAAGTAGTTTATGATATTTATTGTCATTTTGGGTATCCTGAGAATTCGAATTAAGTTTTAATGTGAACCATAGAAACCACTTAAAATGTAATTAAATATAACCGTAGGATTACACTGATGTGACATTTATATTTTTATTGATACACTACATCTTCCCGTGTGGCTGTCGCATGATAATATAGAAACTTATTTTATTGTTTACGTCTATACTAATATTATAGAGAGGAAAGATTTGTATTTTTGTATTTTTGTATGTACTGAAATAACTCAAAAACTACTGGGCCGATTTTAAAAATTCTTTCACCGTTAGGAAGGTAATTTATCCGTGAGTAACATAGGCTATATTTTTTAATACCACACGGGCCAAATCGCGAGCAACAGCTAGTATACTAATAATATAATATACAGATAATTAAAAAAAAAAACATATAAACTAGCTGGGAAAATAACTCTTGTATTAGTCACTCGATTATCAGATTTCAAATGAAGCTTTAATTAAAGTTACTGGAATATCATGCAAAGCTCTCCCGTTACATAAGCTTGTTACAGTGATGACGTAAGCAATGCCAGATTGCGTTTGTCCAATAATTATTATTTAATCCTGGAAACCGATAAAGGTTTTCTTTAAATGTTTGTAAAAGCTGTTTTGATTGTATTTTGCATCTGTATTTTGTATCTGTATTTTTGGGTTGTCAAATACGAGTAACTGGAGGCATTTTAAATGGAACGAAAAATTGAGAGAAAACAAAATAAGGAGTTAATAGCTTTTAATGTTGTTTTTCTCATAGTACAACACAATGTCGATTAATGGTAACTTAACATACCCTTAGTGTGGATTCATCAGAATAATTTATTACTAATCTCTTATAGGCTGAAATAATAGGCCAATAGTTACCAGATCTAACTATACTAAAGAGGAAAGTTTTGTGTTTTTGTATGTAACTAATAAATTAAAAAATTACTGGAACGATTTTGTAAATTCCTAGACCTATAAGCTACATTATTACTAAGTAACATAAAACACAATTAACATTAGTTATTTGATTCCGCGCAGACGAAGTCGCAAGCAAAAACTAGTACTATAAAAACCTTATTTAATAAACAATCATGAAAAGTAAATCGAATATCAAATTTCCTTCATATTTCCAAAACTTGCCTCGAGGTAAATAAAATTTTCCGCAACCTTTCAGAAAGTTTATTATTTTCTCTACTTCAATATTGTTACAATTTCCGCGTTCCTCTATTTACTGCGTCAAAAGAAATTTCCAGATAAATAGACGGATAAAAAATAAAATTGAATAATTTATGCCTAAGTAAATTTTTTTAGGTCACTTACATAGGTATTCAACATTTTAATCATTTTCAAAGGTCGTTCATTAGTCGACTAAAACTGGTTATCAAAGTTTTTTTGCTTAAAAATACTTTAATGAAATTGTAATATAAAAAAAATTAAATTAAAAAAAAAACGAAACATACAGACGAATAGAGTACCTCCTTCTTTTGGGAAAGTCGGTCAAAAATGTAACATTTACACTTAATATTTGTTATTTGCAAAAGCTTCTAGTATTCGTAACAAACTTAATATGATTGCATCAAAGTGCATGTAAATCTGCAAGATAGCTCGTATCCATATTTTACGTCCAGTGCTAACGAGCTAGCTGACGTATGAATTAATAAGGGTTGAGGGTGCAAGGTTATTTTGTCGTGTAATACAAGTCAATACAACCGCATCTTTATTACATTGCTTATCTTATTAATCTCACTAACATCATAAATGCGAAAGTTTAGACGGATGTTTGAGTTTGTAGCCGAAACTGCTGAACGTATGTCGATGAAATTTGGCATAGATGTAGAGAATAGTCTAGAACACATAGGCGAGGACGGATTCGCGGGCCAAAGCTAGTATTATCTAAATAATTGTTGACAAGGAATTAAGTTAGTCGAAAATGTAGAAAACCTTTTTAGAATAGATTTGCACTGCACTAAAAATCTATCGGTTAGCTTTTGATATTTGAGATCATTAGAAAGGTGAGTACCTTTTACCTTTGTAAAAAAAACTTGTTGGATACTTCAAGAGTTAGTATTTCAGCCGCTGGTGAATTTATAACATTTCTACCTAGATTTATAAAAGGAGGTCAAAGTGTAGGCCGTGTTAATTATTATTCCATCTTGGTCCCTTTCAGAGGCGAGCGCTATTAAATCCTCATTTGCATTATGTTCTCGCTCTCAAGTATTTCATCTAAAGAATACACGCTCCATGGAACTCCACCTTAAGTCATACCAAATTTATGACGTCATGGATGACGTGAGATCGTCAATGATTATATGCCGGCACTATTTTGTAAATAGATATTTAGGACCCTAACATAAAAAAGTGTGTTTTAAATACATTTTAGCTAGTTACGTCAACCTTTTCACACTGTGACGAAATGTTATCTTGACCAAACCGCGTTGATGTCCCTAATATCAATTAGCGGCGATTATATTTAAAACATGTCTTTAACTAAACAGAGTCTAGGTATATGTTTTAGGGTAAAACATTTGATCTATACATATAATAAAATTGGAATGTCTGTTTGTAATATTAAAAGAAAAATTCCAGATTTCTGGAAGATGATGGGTTTGCGTTGCTCATAACAAAAATCGCATTTTAAAAAATGTCTGTCTGTCTGTCCGCAAGCCGCGTTTGTTCCGGGTAATGTCTGAAAATGCTGGGCCGATTTCGATCGGACTTTCACTGAAGGGTAGCTGACATAGAAGGGCTTATTATAAGATACTTTTTATCTTAATATTGCGTGAGCGAAGTCGCGAGCAACAGCTAGTTTTAAATTATTTATTTTTTTATAATTTTCCCTAACAAGGCGTAGGGTTTGAAATTTAATGTAGGTGTTGCATACACGTTAAAATTTTATAAATTGTAAACGACTTTCAAATAGTTTCATTATCCAAATAAGATAAAACAAGCACGTGTGGGTGTTCCATTATCAAGGCAGAATAATCGCCTTTGTTGTAATTTCCCTCAGGAGCAAGACCTAATTACCAACGCTACGGATTTAATTGGACTTTTATAAGATATTTTTTAACTATTTCAGTGTAATTAAAATTAATCTTTTTTATTAATTAGAACTATTCTTAACAACTTTATGATTTGTAAACTGTTATTTTTTTTTGTTACGAATGATGTTTTATAATATTGAGTAAGTTTGATTAAATAGATTTTTTTATATAATATTTTCCGAGCAAGGGGCCGGTATAGATGCGTTGCCTATCAACGAAGGAGGGGACCAACAGAATAGGAAAAAATCCCCTTCATATGTGCCCTCTTCCCCTACCCATTTCCTTAAAAGAAATGTGTGGTAACAGAAAGTGGAAATTGCATATAAGTTTAGTAAAGATTTTTTTAAATTTAATGCAAATTTTATTATTTTAGTCATGTTTGTCATACTTTAAATTTCTAAATATTTAATTACAAAGTTAGCTTATTAACCACAAGGGAACAAAGTGAGGTATTAAAATTCCGGTTTTAGAAAATAATGTTATATTGCGAATAAAGTATGGAGCTAAAGCCTTTAAGTGTTAGTAAGCTCGGCTTTTACATGTTTAGGCAGCTTAGATTTAACATTATATTAAAATGTAGCTTAACTACGAATTATTCATTTTAAACTTGTTTAACATATTGTCTGTTAGGTCCAATATTTTAATAGATCTTATATGAATTACATTTTTGTTTTTAACTATGTAACCGTGTTTAGAAGTTTTACCGTCGTACTTTAATTGTTCACTAAGTGAGACGAATTCTTATAATTTCTAAAAGTTAAACTAAAGTTAAATTTCAGTATTAATGTATTTATTTCATAACATACGTGCAGTATGTTTTAGCATATGTCATATCTGTCTGTCCGAAATAAAATCCCGTGTGTACTGTAAAGATTTATGTACTTTAATTTTATTATTTAAAACGTGCAAAGTGTTCATAAATATATGTTTATAATGTTGTTAAACCTGTCTTACAACTTGCATCATATCCACTTTGCATTTTACATCCAGGTTTACTGTCATGCGTTGCAATAATGAATCTCCCAAGTGTGGTGCAAGCCACATTAATGAAAACTTGTTGTTACTATCTTGAAGGTTATGAAGCAGTTTTATTATGAACTGTAATATAATAATTATTAATCTTCAGAATTACGTTATGTAACTCCCGTAATAACTCTGATATGAATCATACTTACTAATAATTTAAATTCTGAAAGTTTAGATGGATGTCTGTTAGTTTGACACCTAAACGGATCTCGATGAAATTGGACATAGATGGAGAGCAACATAGTCTGGAAGAACACATATGGTATTTACTTTTGTTTCTTTTTTCTACGCGGACGGAGTCACGGGCGAAAGGCAGTTTCTTATACACAAAGCTTGTTGCTTCATTGGACAGGAAATGCTGTTATTCTAGTAGAATTATTTCTTTAATAAAGTTCTCACTTACCAGAGAATCAGAAAATGAGTTATGTGGAATGGATTTTTGTTATAGTTTTAGAAAAAAATACCTTTGAATGCAAACAAAAAATTTGCTTTAGTTAATATAATTTACTACTAAAGAAATTAAGTTCACCAACAAGTAAATTAGCTATGTCTAAGCACTAAGCTAACAAAGGTCTAGGCATACCGTGAAGCCTTGCCACTGCTAAGGTTCGTTTAGATGCAAATTGACCGAGTAAACTTTGCATTTATAGCCAACGGAGCAAAGACAAGCCTCCAATCGTAGTAGACCAGTAAGCAAATTTATATAGCCTTCACAACATTGCATCTTAGACAACTACATTGTGAGATTATAAGTTCATCATTTTGTTTTTTTTTTTTAATAAAAATCACTAACACTTTTGCAATATGCGAACGCTTTCGTGAACGTATTGTGTTCTTTATGTCACTTCGTCATTAAAATGTTCCACATTTTGACTTTTGTTAATTGGAATAGAAGAATATAATTGACTTTTCGGATTTGGTTATCGATAAACATCGTATTTTAAAAGTTAAATATACTCACTTTACTGTACAAAAATAGTTAGTTTAAAATTTTAGAAATAAATGGAATTGTCGGACATATAATCATGAAACAAATAAATTGATTTTAATATCAAGATTACCGCGGAGTTTCTTTATATAACATTCGTGAAATAAACAAACCAAATATCTGTATGTACAGGTATTTCTTATTTCATCTTTGTACAGAGGATATTGCCCCAAGCTTTACTTTACGATCCTGGAAAGCATTTTCCTTGTGAGAAAACTTGCGACTTAATTGGTACTTTCTTTGTTTTTACTATTGTCTTGTAACTTATATGTTTTCGTTAATTAACACTACATAGTCTACAAAATCGCTTCCCGTTGTCTGTCTGTCCCTATTTATGAAATTTTTATTCGCCACGATTTGATGCAGTTTTCAATAGATTCAAAATATTCACATATATACTATAGTAGAATACTGACAATTCATCATCATTCAAATTGTATCAGCGTTGGCAGTGTGAAGCTGGGACGGGTCTCTAGTTACATAACGTAATTCTTACAAAAGTTGAATAGTAAAAACCACAAAATTAAGTTAAAACAGTTTTAAGTGCTAGGCAATGTAAAAATAGTTGATTTTATCTAGAAAGAATAGCTTAAAGATAGTCCAATCTAGACTAAATACATAGCTAGTTAAATAAATTGTTTTTTTATTGTAATTGCTTGAATTCTTTTATGAATATTTGTTAACTCTGTATCCCTTTAACATATTACATACTTTATAATAACCATATTAAATTTTCAAATGTAATTCCGTCGTTGGTCATTCAAAGTGAATAACTGAGTCCCTTGTTAGATATTTGTATGGAATTTGAATGCTCTGATTAGAGACTTGAGTACTTAACTAATACTTAAGTATGTAGAACATTAGTTTCTTCTGGGTATTATAGAATTAAAGCTTGTCTTCAGTGTTTTATGGAATAAAACAACGTACAAATTATTTATATTTATTAATGAACAACGAAATATTTGGCACAATAAAATTACAATGATTCTCGTAAGTTTGAAGAAATTGAAAACATTTTTTTTCAAAGAAACCATTTAAAATTTCAGATTTAATTTGAAAATATTAAAAGAAAAACATGATAACAAAAAACTAAAGAAACGTAAATTGAAATTTTAGTCAGAATTATACGACTATGTAACTATAGTAACTAACAACAAAGACACATCCTTGAAAATAAATCACTAACTTTCTTAAAATCTATATTAAACAATAAATACTAAAAAAACCCTATCCTATTAAGTTATACTAGAACAGCCACGTTTCCTAACTTAACTAATATCGAACTATGATTTAGTAAACATTATCTTTGGCACTTAATTTGCCTCTTGGAAATTTTGAGACAATTTTGGAATAATTTTTATTAATTTTTGTTTATAATATCGTCAAACACTTAAACTTAGCACCAAGAATAGTTTCGTGATTCAAAAAGTTGTGATTATTGAAATAATCTCGTATAAATTACCAATTAAGGTCATATTCTAAGTGATATTTATCTCTGACAAAACATCCTGAAGAAAAAATAATAACCTTAGAGATTTAAAAATATATAGAGCCATAGTTCACATTTCACGCCATCTATTGATAGATCCTCAAAACCACATTTCAATAATTTAAATTAATTGCCAATAGATGTCATTAAATAAAATTTGTTTGTATTTTATTTTTAGACACTGTTTAGTTTATTTTATAAAATTTTATAATATGGAGAATATTATAATTTCGTAAAATGTTTTATTACATATATACAACACAAGATACTAAACTTGACAACTGATATATTAGAGAAACTACCGGTGAAATAATTTTATTCACTGCTTCGTCTATATTTTTTAATGTCTTTGGTACTAACTTAATATGAAAACATATTGGAAGTTAGTTGGAAATAGTTTTCTATTATTACCGTCATCATTAGTGGCAGTCTCAGTGTCCAACTGTAAAGCAGTATCCGTAACGGAAGCATCCTGAACATCACCCTGTGGAATGCAAGCAGCCTTTCGTCGAGCACAGTGCACGCATACGCTTGCCTGGGGCGAAGAGTAATAACAACGGACCTTGCGGCGGCGGCCTTGAGAACGTTCAGTTCTGCAGATCTAAAATAATGTCGATGTATGTGAGGACTTACATGCAAGACAGCTATGTGTGCCTTTTCTCATTTGTGTTTTAGGACAGGTGAGCAGTTCGACCGAAGCATCTTCGGACGAAATGGATGACGTTGGAAGTTGGCGTCACTGATTGGTTGATGGTCACTATAGCAGTGGGGCATGTAGCCCTATGGGTTCCACGTGATGCCATCATGCCCTCGACCTGGATCTTTCTTTTAACATCTCTCGATTCAATTCTTTTGGAGAATACAGGAGAATACATCGGCTAAGCCTAGTAACCAAATGTTGTTGCTGTCAATTGAGCAGGGAAATCATATGCTGCTGGTCTTTTACTACTCAATGGAATATATCGGGGAAAGCGAAAAAGTGTATAAAATGTCTATTGGCTTTAATAGTATTTACTATCTATAGTGCTTTCGAACTTCCTCATCGCTGTCAAGAATGGACCACAATGGTTCTGTAAGAGTAAGGTTCACGTCGACAGCGCTCGGTCTACCACTGTCCTGTTCCGCCAAGTCCTCATCAGTCGACAATATCATCGCCAGAGCATCCACGCGAGAGATTTCCGTAAGTGGCGGTGCCACAAGGATTGGGTGCACCGGGTTCCCATCACTATCGACATCAAAATCGACACCCACGTACATCTTGAACCCAGACCACTGACTGACGGTGAAGTTACCGTCCGCGAATGTAAAGTTGACCCGGATACGACTCTTATCTGGCTGAACAGCAATCCACCTCGTAGTCTGCTCCATTTGTTGAACATCCACGCTGCGTACCAGGTCATGCAGTGCTTTGGTAACCATCCAGAGATCACCGTTCATAAGCAGCTCATGCGATAAGGTGCCATAAATGGGATAGACGGCGTTTGGAAAGTAATTTTGACCTAGGTTGAGACGCCTGGCATCCCGCATATTGATGGAGGCCCAGAATCCACGGAAGAGCCTTTCTGCTGCTTCGGAAGGGGAAACTCCCTGAGACAGAAGCAGTTGAAAGCGGGCGCGGTAAACTTGCTGATAGAGATAGGCGCTCAGAGCTTCGAAGGTGGAGACCCAATTATTTCCACTGGGGTCAGTCGCTAATCGTTTCAACTCCTGGAGTTGATTTCCGTTAAACCGCAAAACTCGACCAGTGATGGGCGGCTTTTCAGGCTTCTCTACATTTTGTGAGATATATTTTGTCGGCTTCTGGGGCGCGCATTTCAAAGAAGGATATGGGAAAGAGGACAAACCCTGGTAGACCTCTGCCATATCACGAACCAGCTGGAAATATCCACCAGCATCACACACGATGTGATGCAGGCGAATACCGAGCACCAATCCCCCACAGGCAAAACGAGTATGCTGGATAGCCAGGAGCGGATCCCGACATACTCCATCTATTGATGGATCAAACGGAGGTGTGAGGGCTGTACCACAGTCGGGCAAGTCTGTCACCAGAAGACGGCCGCTCGCGCGATCAGAAGGAACAAGTTCATCCAGTTGGACGTCGCACCGGGCTTCATGCAGCACAGCGCCTGTTCCGGGCCGGGAAATTGAAGGGGTGTGAGTCTCTGGATTGAATTGCAAGCGGCCGGTCAGATGTGGATAGTGATCAAGGAGATATGGCAGCGCCTGTCGCAAACGCTCGATCGGAAGGAGCTTAGTCTCAGAACTTGCCGGTTTGCGGTAGACGAAAACATTTTGAATGGGAACAAATGGAAGCACGAGCTCATCTAGTGGACCGAGTTTGAAGGGCGACTCGAGCGAGGCCACTGAGGCTTCGTTGGCGCATTGGAGGGAGTATTGCGCGACGGTGTGCACTGGTACCACCATCTTTGCTAAGAATATGAAATAGAGGTCTTCCTAAGAGCACATGGAGCAGTATTTATCTAATTTTCTTATCTCGAAGATGAGGCGAACTGAGTCACGAAACTGAGCATTCGTCCGAGCTTCCACTGCAGTGGGTTGCTACTTCGGACGAAACCACGGGAACTTCGGTCGAAGGCCAAGTCACTCCTGGAAGTCCATTATTTAAATAATTTGCTTTTCCACATAAAATAACAAACATTAACCCTCAGGGCTACTCTAAAATGACAATCACAGTCGGAATTATCGGTGCAACTGGCACCACGGGTGGGATGGTGGTCGAAGGCCTACTGTCTTCATCAACCGATTTTGTAAGTTAAAT
>JAOCNA010000007.1:688020-700596 GCA_026546675.1 Papilio helenus
ACATTGTATGTATAATCATAACAGTGTATAAAAAATCGACCAGCTTTAGCAATTCTTTTATACATCGACAATTATCCCCATTGGGATCCAGAGTCCGCTTTTTTATCTGTGAAATAAAACTGATTCTTTCTTTAGGTGAGGATCGGCAAGACATTGTTCTACATCTTTTACCTGATCCACTTGAATGCGTGCGCATACTACGCGATGAGCGACTACATCGGCCTCGCCAGCAACGGCTGGGTGTACGACAATGTTGGTAATGCTTACATTAGGTGCTTCTACTTCGCCACCAAGACTCCGAATTACTCTCTATGAGGGCGCACGATTAATTTCTAATAGGCATCTATTGAACTATTTTTATTGTGAGAACTTTGTATTGATTTATTGTGTTGTTTTCTGTGTACTCTTTAATAATTTTTGACGTACGAATTGAAAATGATCATAACATAATATAATGAAGTCTCTTTTTACCGCACTCAGAGTCGTTAATTGGACCCAAAGGTAGTATAGATTTATCATGATAAATGAATACTAAGCGACTTGAAGTAACAATATTTTATTTTCCCTCGTTTTGGTTTCGTTAAATACGCTATACATGTTCATATATTGCGTGCTTACAATTTTAAGCAACTACGATCATTATCGTAGAGTGAACATATCCAGAATATTTCTAAATTTAATCTAAAAACAAACGTCTTTGTCTAATGGTCGTTCTAAATACGGTATTGACTCGGACTAGCTAATGCGTACACGTGACGATTGTAGAGAGCTATTTTTGTGTTCATATGCGTCTCCCTTGCACGTTTACTAGGGACATTGTAAATAACGGATAATGGAAGCAATTGATATTCGTAATGGTAATTATTTACAGTTTAAAAATAGATTATCTAGCCATTTGTTATTTGCTGGAAGTTCCGAAAATGTCAATAGTTATGTAACTAATTAAACAAGAATCATTTAGAACGATAATAGTTAAAGGTAATACACCACACTCAAAGTAATCAACACTAAGTGAGTCTTTTATTGTGTATTTATTATCATCTAAACGAAGAGACTTGTACCTTTTAAAAACAAAAAATGGAGAATTATTGAATCTACGAGTATATAACTTCATTCAATCTATGAACCACAAACGTTCCTACCCTATTTTTTCAAACAAACCTTGCCATATGTTGCGCGTGCTACAAACAATATTTCACACTGCACGATCTAATGTAATTAGGGTCCCAAGTTGTCCGCACCAATTTATTATAGGGTCTGTAGACCCACCTGGGGTACCATTTGATAAATCGATTCCCTATAATTAGGTATGAATAAGTTAATGAACCAGCACACTTATTATGGAAATTGCCTCATCTTACTAATGTGTAAGTTTAGATGGATTTTTGTTAGAGTTTACTGCCTAAACGGTTGAACGGATCTTGATGAAATTCGGCATAGATGTAGAGCATAGTCTGGAAAAACCCATAGGCAAATTAATTTTTTTGTAATTTCAAGGGTATGGAGTCGCGGGCTAAAGATAGTGCCTCATTTAAGAGAAATTAACAACGAAAACATAGTATATGACGCTATATTATGTACGAATTTAATAATATGAAATGTTAGTCTGATTAATAAATAGTGGTTCTCAATAAAAATCTAATTAATTAAGAGTATTCAAGTAAACAGCTAGTGCAAAGTATTAATTATAAAAAAATACTTTTTCCATTATTTTGAATTAAGCTACATAAACATTAATTATAAAAACTTCCAATTTAAATTACGACTTTAAAAAATCAGATACAGTTAAAAACAAAATTTAATAATAACGTTAAGATATAGCCAGAAAACTGAATTAAAAATCAACTAACTTTTACCTTATTATTGTTAATTCAATAACGGCTCCAACAACCAGCAAACGAGTGCACAGTTTGTACGCAATTTCATTAAGCAAGTTCACTAACAAGTTACCTCCAATAAGCAATGGTGTACCGCTGAAATGCGGCGATTAATGCATTTCTCTCGTAAAATAATTGTTTTAGTGAAAACTTTTTACAACTCAAATATTAAGGATTTCATAATAAAATTAAAAAGATAACCTTGCATTAAATGGAGACTAAGACCTTTGACTAAACTATCGCACAACTGTTTAGTCACGCTTTGATTCCTATGAGCTTAAGACTTATCACGACGACGCCAGTGCTACGAAATGGTAATCTCTGATTACAAAATAAAGAAATTGTCATATTTTTCTGCATAAAAACGCCAGGACGTTGGCAAGGAGCCTAATTATATTAGTACAAAAGTAAAAAAAGAAGCAATTTTAAATGGCAATATCGATTGCAACCGCATACAGAACAAACAGAAATAGAAACAACGAGGCATCCTGTTTATATTAATGGAAATAAATTAACTACGAATGTCATAGACTGGCCAACAGTCAAAGTTTAAAATTGTTTATAGCAAAATGTTCCTTTTAACAGATAAAGAAGATTTTTTTTTCAATTGAATCAATCAATGGAGATATTCAATCTTAACGCAATATTTAAAGTAAGTTCTAAGTCTAAATTAATGTTTTTATACATTAACAAATCTGCAAACAATTTAAAATCCAGAGCTGTATTTTAGTATATTTCTATATTTACATAACGTCCATATTCTATTTACAAATTGAAATTGAAAACTGTTCTGTATATCTTAACTCTATGACTAAAATGCCAATGTCCGCTACAGCGCTGCCAGCAATGCCCTCGAGCGCTGCAACGCTGTACGCACTTGACGCAAGCTACTGTTCGCTGCAGGCGTCACTTTTACCGTATGCACTCTAATTAGGTAATTACGGCAATTTGTGCACTGTTAATTTGTTTGTTAATTGTCGAATTAAGTTCTCAAAGTAGCAGATAGCCTAAATCAAAAGGAAATGTAATAAAAAGTAAGAAAATAATCTTCACAATGTCAATCTTGTTTGCTAATTTGTATGTTTTCTCTACTTACATTATGTTGACATTTACGTCAGTTAAGTAATGAAATTGAAGTTTTTGTTTTTTTAAATAGTGATACAAATTCCAATAGTTGCTTTTTACCTTTCACGATGTCTTTCTTTAGCGTTTATATCGCATTCTTTGAGTAAAAATGTACGCAATCGAGAGATTTTTCTTTTTAGAAAAAGCTTCGATACCCTCAGTTGGTTTGTTTCGGAATGGCTTCCTTCGGGCAACTTGCGTCCGCTTTGGGTCGCAAGTAATTTATGAACAAAGTGCCGTTTATTGCACAACTTTTCCTTTTTTCCTTTACTTGCCACCGCTGTTTATTTTCTGTTCTACGAATGTTGTAGCGCACTTAAGTTACGAATAAAACATAAATTCTTCAATGATGATGTTTCGTAATATTCGTAATATGTTTTGCACAAAATGATTAACTACTCTATGCCATCAAAGATTAAGTAGTCACCTATCAAAGAGTAGTAACTAGTTCATCTTTTTTTACCTTCGTGGCATCAGTAAAAGACATTAGGTCTCCATCACACCTGGTGCGTAAAACAATGACGCTATTTACGTCACTAATGCATTTGTAGCGCACTCTATGAGCGAACGCTAAAACCCGCCTCTCAGAGTCAAGTAACGCTCAAAAGCCGAAGCAAAAAGCTCACCACTATGTGCGCTAGGCTGTGTCTATCTTCATAGGAGGTAGCGATTTCGATCTAGATATATTAATAGAAACGATTGTGTTTTATTTTTAAACTATTCTTTTGGGTGTAAATGTCATAATTTTTTAAGTCATACAGTAAATGCTACTAAAAACACTGTTTAAATCTAACCGCATAGAAATTAATGAATCTGGACTGGTAAATATTATACTGTAATAATTACTTAACTGTTTATTAATGAATTTAAGGATATAGTGCGCAGTAGTGAGGAATGTCAACAAATCGCTGCCGCTTATCGCTTCGTCCATCACGAAAACTGAATTCAGAAAACTCAAGAGGGCAGGTCTTTGTTATATCAAGGCAGGCGCCTTTGACGCTAGTTGGACATTGTTCTTTTGAGCTGAACACAACGCTGTTTAAGAGAATTAGTGATGTTGCCTATTAAGGACCCTACATAAATGCTGTTAAAAGGAGGACGTGTTGTACCTAAAGATGTGATGAACGTAGTTAGTTTTTTTTTACATTTTCTTTTTTACAAATTTAGCAGAATTACAATGTTTGTTAAATCGTATTAACAAGGGAATAACACCTCACAGGTTATGCTTTTAAAATCCATATTTATGTAATAAAGAGGATTTGTTTGCATTGAATAGGCTTTGTAACTAGTGAACCGATTTCAAAAATTCTTTCGCCATTAAAAAGCTACATTATCACTAAGTAAGAGGCTATATTTTACATGATCTGGAAGGGTATGGATATGACAGAAAAGATATTAGTCGTATATTCTTTACTAGTAATCCTTCCTTCGACCACATCACCATTTAACATCAAGTGGGATCGTGGTAAAACACTAGCTTATTACTGCATAAATTCGGATGAATGGATGGATGTTTATTAGAGTTTGTAGCCTAAACTATTGAACAGATCTTGATGATATTTGGCATAGATGTACAGCATTGTCTGGAAGAACACAAAGGCTGCTTTCTTTTGTTTTTTTTTAATTCCACGCGAAAGGCAAAAGTTAGTAATTCAATAAAAAAAAATCAGACGAAGCTTAGGCTAATCGATAGTATCAAATACTTATCGACACCATTGGAGTTTTTAATAATGATACCAATGAAAATGTAATTAAATTGTTTTATAGTCTAACTAACTAACTGTATTTGCATAATTATTTTCATAGTTCCTAACAAGTAAAGTTAAAAATTACTTGCATTTTAAAATTCACGCGCAACAAAACTCAGCTGACATCTAAGTGCTTTACGCTTTCAATCCGGATTTCCTGACGAAAAATTGTGCGCGCATGTAGGTTAACCATTATCCCTGGAAAGTGCGGGAATCTCGGTTAATTGGTAGCATTTTTTAGCGGAGACAAAAACCTTCCTTGTAAAGCGAATGCGTATTGTTTAAGTGATACCGTGTGTTAGAAAGAGATGGGAAATACAAGTCCTGATGTTTTCCAGGTAAAGTAGACCGCATTTCAGTAAACTGGGTTCATAACAAAGATTGTCATTGCTATGACGTCAGTTAGTTATATTTAAAGAGTTTTAGGTACGAACAATGAGTGTATATGTATCGATGGGTTGGTGGGATAGTCTTTACTATCATTATAAAGTGGAAAAGATTTATATTTTTGTATGTATTGAAATGACTCAAAAACTGGGCCGATTTCAAAAATTCTTGCACCATTATAAAGCTACGTTATCACTGAGTAAGATAGGCAGTTTTTTTATTTAAATTTCACGCGGATGAAGTCGCAAGCAACAGCTAGTATTAAATAATCTTGGATTTCTAATTGCGTGGAGGTACATAATTTAAAATGTGTACTGAAATTGATCGGAGTTTAAAAACCTGTTGTGTAGATCTAATTCAAATTGGGGAGACTTTTATGAAATTAATATAGTTAAGGATTTTCCTTACAATATTATTACAGAGCGCACCCTAGCGGCAGGTCAGAGCAACCATAACCGGTAGATAAAGGGCATCCTCGAGCCACACTCGAGAGCAAAGCGGCCGCGAAATAAAAACTCACTGAGAAAGTTTTTCCCGCGTTTCTGAAAGCCCTTTCCGCCCTTTTTTCTAAATATTTCTTGTCCATTTTCAGACGCGCCTCGAGTATTACGTACGTTACGCGGGGTTTTCTTACCTTTTACGTGTATTTTGAAGTTCATAAGTGTGTTTAGTAAGTCCTTAGTATTAGTCATAACAAATTAGCCAATAAAACTATGTAACTAAAAAGAACATTTTTGTTTTTTTAAATAAATGTTTCTAATTAGTCGTGTCTATAATGGTAATTTAAAAGATTGTGCCTGCCAGCGTTAATGCGATTCGCTAGAGGTTTGACAAATAGTTTTTGAAAGGACTTATCAAACAAATCTCGTAGAAAATATTAACATTCGTCTCAGCGACTGCGTAAATCTTTTCATTTTTCTCGTTTTTACTTCCTGCTGTAGGATTTGCTCTAGTCACGCGTTCACAATTTGTCAATACGTCAGCGTTTTTAGCACAACATACATACAGACGAACTCTCATAGTTTACATATATACTAATAAGGATTTATGTCAATTTACATCTTATTTTCTATAGAATGTATTTGATTTAAAAACAAAAGATTTATTTTGTTATAGCAACTAGCTGCTGCTCGCGACTTCGTCCTTACAGAATTAAAAAATAGTAAAAAATATAGCCTTTGTTGCTCAGTGGTAGCGTAGCTTTTTAATGGTGAAAGAATTTCGAAATCGGCCTAGTAGTTTTTTAATTAATTCAATGTATACAAAAATCCAAAAATAATACAAATATTTCATGTTAATAATATTAGCATAGATATAGATAAATAATACCTTATTTTAGGAAATTCAATAATAAGTAATTTCGTTTTTTCTTTTTATCTATATCTATACTAATATTATAAAGAAGAAAGATTTGTATTTTTGTATGTATTGAAATAACTCAAAAACTACTGGGCCGATTTTAAAAAATCTTCCACCGTTAGTAAGGTAATTTATCTACGAGTAACTTAGGCTATATTTTGTATTATTTTTAAATTCACGCGGGCGAAGTCGCGAGGAACGGCTACTCAAGTATATATACGAAAATGTCAGTCTGTAGGTAATGTACTTAAAATGCCAGTATCTTCAAAACGTAACTGTGCCACGGAGAAGTCGATTTAATTTACATTTTTTAATAAAAGAGGTAAGTAATGTGCCAACAAAAAGAGCGACAAAACACAAAATTTATGCAATTCTCGGGGTTTTGACCTTATTTCGCTTATTGAGCATGGCAATAGGGCAAAGCGGGCAACACTGATTGCTTAATAAAGCTATATTACTATTTAATAATAATAAAATATGCATCTCTTAAACCAAGCAACATAAGGTACGTATATTACGATTAAATTAAAAAGTACTAAGAAAAAAAAAATTACACAGCAAAAGATTTCCTCCCTTTTTGATTTCAAGGCTTTGTAGAAAATTTGGCGTAGAACTGCAAATTATTTTAAATAAACACTTTAAAGAAAAAAATATGCGTAATACACATTTTATAGTTAGTTTTTGATTTGATCCAAAATCTATATTAGCACAAGCAAATAAGCAAACAATATTTTTAAACAGTAAATTTAAAATACTACATTATTATCTGTACAATAATAGAAATTCAATTCAAAACTTTTTCTATACAAAGTAGCTACCTACTCCACAGTTTTATTATTTCCAACATTTACTTAACGGTCATTAAAGCACTGAGTGTCGGAATAAACAAAGCAACCACTCCTCTAAGCTTTGAAGTTATTTTAAAAACAAATTTAAAACACGTGGATGTTAACAAAAACGCGCCAACTCTCAATTTGTGCAATCGTCGCACTAAACAAAATGCGTGGCCATGTGGTCATTCTCGGTCACGGCGGTGCGATTCCGCTAACTCCATTCTTCAATTTCACACCTCTCTTTCACACTTATAGTCTTCCGTATTACCTCGTTTTAGATATTTATCTCGCTCTCGCACGCGCGTCAGTTTTAGACGGACTCTCGTGTGAGGTGGTCGTGTCGTGCGTTTATTGAAGTCGCGTGATAACTTTCGTGAAAAAAAAAACATTGTTACACTTTATTATTTTCGCGAGTGCTGTGTTTGACGCTGTGTAAGTGTTTTGTGTGCACAACTGTTGATTTTTATTGTGTAAAAGATGGTTATTGTTTTTTTTAAGTGAATTTTTGGAATGTTTGTAACTCAGGTAGTGTAGCAAGTGAGCGGATTTTAACGGTCAGTATTTTTCTTATCAAGTGGCGTGTTTAGATGTTTTTGATTGCATTATAATCGCGATTTCGTTCAGAAAGTATCGTTGTACGTGTTTGAAATGGTAAAACTTGGTATAGCAAATACACCCGCATCATTTCAATACTGTACAAGGATATTGACAATTGTGTAAACGAGCATTTGTCTAAATATTGAACACGTGTGAGGTAGCCTTTACAACACAATTTTTTGTTGTTTTGTACATAAATTTTACGGTTTCTAATATCTCGAACGGCGTAATTTGTAATTTATCATACTAATTACCTATCAATTAATTATTGTTATCTTTATTCATGTATTTTTTTACTGATAAGACGATGTTTAAAAGGGACGTTATTTAGACTGGGTTTTCAAGTTAAAACAAGAATTATTATATTTTTAATATTTTATATTTATACTTAGTATAGGCTATGTTTCTTAGTGGAGATGTAGCTTTCTAAAAGAGAGAGAATTTTTGAAATCCGTTTAGTAGGTTTTCAGTTCATTATATGCAAACGTAAATAAGTTAAAGTAATAATCTTTTCTCTTTATTATGTTAGACTTAGATTTAATTATTTAAAACACATAGGCTCGTGGTTTGTAATCAATTATTCTTACGTAGATGCTTTAGAACTTTGTCTCCGGTAATTTACGCTGTTTTAGTCTGTATTTATCAATTTAACGTTGATTCAGCCACACTATAATTTTATAGCAATCCTTGTAACATTTGAAAGGCGAATTACAAAGATCAATTATAGTGAAAGACTAGTCTCACGGCTGGCCTTTACGATCGACTCGATCACGACTTATTTCCATGCCCGGATTTGAATGCCGCTTTTCAATTTATCGATAGAACGCCTGATTTACACTTGGCCAGTACAGTTTGTCTAGCACTCAATAACTGGACTGGCATAGTGTGAATACTAACTGGCGTCTGTGAGGCCATACAATCCACGCTTAGTTCTGCGACTGTCTAACTGGCTAAGTGTGAACCGCGCATAAACCGGGAATTTAATCGTGTATGCTTTACGATTTGATATCGACGGCTGTTCGTGACGTCAAAATTGTATTCTGTTTTTTTTCTACTATTTTATGGTTTATAACCAGCCAGTGTCAAAGACTAGGATTGTTATTTCATAAATACGCTATTACTATTGTTGGAAAATTACGTAATAATGTAGAAGCTGTCACAATGTTAAACTAGGGTTGACAAAAAATTCGCTGTTCAGCAAAAAATTGTGTATTCGTGTGTAAATACTAAACATGAATTTCTACTGACATGAACAAAATGTCAAATCTTTGTTTTTTTTTTAAACAATATGTTTTATTTATACATGTGTTGTGAACCTTTACGTAATAAGATATTTGTCGTCAGTTACTTTATTCCTCCATTTACCTAGATTTTTTACAACGCAATATGAGTTAAAAACATTAAACAATACTATGTCACAACGTAGGCACAAATAACATTGAAATTTACAATTTCGTACAATCGTGTTTCGGAACGAATCACTCAACGTGTTGAAATTATGTAATAAAACAAATTAAGTATTAATAAAAAAACAATTTGTAACATTCACATTGGTTACCTTCACACGTATTTGAAGCCATAAAAAAACTTTTGTCATTATTATTCCGATATTGAAAAGTATTAGGCCTTAAGTACACAACACAACTAAAGCGAGCACTAAAAGCCCTGCTGTAGGTTTAATTCAAAACACAGTTTACTCAGAATAGTACGTAACCGATTTTATATTTAATGCCTAACTCTTACTCTCGTTACTCTTTGACACTGGCTGGTTTTCACAGTGTGTTACAAACTTTAACGATTCTGTGACAGAATTTTCCGTAATTTAAAAGTAACAATAGTTTTAACATCGAGTAGATCGTGTTTTCATATAAATCAGCAATAAGATACATGTGAAATAAATCCACGTCGGCTTGTATATCGAGCTCCAAGGCGTAAACAATAAAGATATTATTACAGAAACCTGACCGATTGTATCTAGTCAACAATGCCTTATTTATTGAATAAATGATAGCACCAATTATTGGTTATTGTGTTGTAACATACAATTGTAAATAAAGGTCAGGTCTTATCTATATCTATATCTATACATATAATAAAATTGGAGTGTCTGTAACATAAAAAAAACAGATTTCGAGAGAACGAAAATCGCATTTAAAATTTTTTTGTCTGTCTGTTCGCAAGTCCTAGTAATCTCCGAAACGGCTTGGCTGTTTTCGACCGAACTTTCACTGACACCACTAGTATAGATTATAGACATACGATCACATGAACATTAACTAGGCTTAAAAAATGGTTCCAAGTTCATTAGGTTTAATTAATCTATTATTTTAAAGATAACAAGACAATATCCTTTATAAATGTTACGAGGTTTTTATTATGTTTTCAAGAAGCATGCTAAAGTATCGATTAAGTTAATTAAGAGAACAGTCATCCCGCGAGACGATAAGTTAGATTGTGCTTAATGCAGGTTAAGTGAGGTCGTATGTTCACGAGACGCGTACTTAGAGATTGCAATAAAAAATTAACTAGTTTACATTTAATTTGGTAGTGTACGAGAAAAGTTACTAAAATGTATGAGTTTAATGTGTTAAAAATGATTTTATGAATATTTTAACACAAAATAAACAGATTTCAGTCTCTCCTTTAATTTGCGTTCCTGACTTTTTCTTTTTCAACAAACAACACAGTAACTCTTCTGCTTATTGGCAGAATATTCTCATTTGGCTTGAATTTTATTGTCACCCTTCTAGTTTACTTCACCGCAAATAATACGCGGTTAAGAAAGACAGCTAAGTATTCATTGCAAAGGACTAAAGAAAATTATCAATTACATACTCTTTGAAAAAAAAAATTGTTCAACATCTGTGGTAGTAGAAAATTAAAGGGTAAATTTATTGTATCTAAAATATTCTACAACAAGAGTTAAAAGAAAAATGCTTTTCCTCAAACGTAACTGTCATTTTGCCGCCATCTTTTTTTTTAAAGGCGGGATTTTCAATGTCGCGGTCGTGGATTTAAAATGGACATTTAATAGCTGTTTTAACGAACGAGATTTCTCGCAAAACCCGTTAAGCTTACAGCTGTGGGTTTAAGGAATTAAGGATTTAATGTTTTTATTGTTCTTGTTCTTTCAAATAGACGTCAAAATAATCCTGGAGAAATATTTTCACTGATTGCGAGTGAAAGGTCGTTTTCGATCTCATCCGGTTTAATCAGTTTCGAATTTTCGAGAATGCTTCGTAAATGTTCAATTGTTTTTAATATTTTAATAAGAATGTATTCCTTTTATGTATTTTATTTGACCTAAAAATTGAAGAACACAATTTCTAACCCTCTTAGTTATTCCTTAATTGATATTTGAATTAACAACCGGTTAAATAAGTATCTTGGTCATAGATTATAAAATATGACCACAGATTGGACATTGACCAAAGATTACATAATATGGTCATAGGCTGAATATTGACCATAGACTATAAAGTTCGTTTCCCATTTCGATAAAAACAATGAATCATCAGACAAAAGTACTTTGATGGAATGATTCTTAGTATTAAAAAATAGCATCAAGGTATGTTCTAATCAATTTAGGTAGCCATACCCGTACCTAAGTCGTGTGCATTTCTCGGTACTAGCTAGCCATGAAGGTATTCTAGGAATTTATGGCGTCCGTTCTCATATTCGTTTTGTTTAAACATGTTTCGAAGTCAACTCTAACAGGAAGTTTGACCTTGGTCAAGCGACTAAGGTTTTTTCATTTGATTATGTTTTTGTGATTTTTAGCCATTACCGTCTTTTGAAATGTACTTTTATGTTTTTGCTGCTGTTCTGTGTCGGTGTTTAATTTTGTTAAATATATTTTAAGTAGAGATTTAAATCTTGATTTAATGTTTAAAAGAATTTTATTACTTGGGCATGTATGCTATTGTAGTTTTATAGTATTATTTTACGTTTAAATTTTAAAATGTTCATATGCAAGTCCCAGTAGTATTCTATTCGTTCCATTGTGTTGAATTCATTTCCCATTCGTTCGTTTCAATTCGTTCCGTTCGTTCGGCCTCGTCCCAATGGCTCTCTCGTTATCTGCGCTTGTTGCCTTTTTCTCTACGTGTCCGCGGACCTTAATTGGACGCTTTAACGACTCCATTGCAATCCGACGTGACTTACTCGCTTTTTCTTATTTACAAGATTTCTACAAGGTCAATTAGAGGTCATGAATGAATGACTTATTGCTTACCAGCGAGTACTTAGAACAAAAATATTTTATATTTTTTAGGTGGGAAGTAATTTTAAGTAAAATAAATTGCTATGAATTGACAAGTTAAATATCTTCGTCATTTAAGATATATGGTTGTTGCTTCTGCTAATTTCTAAATATTCTAGCATGTTGTCGGTTTTGCGAAGCAAAGCTTGTTTACATTAAGTAATTACTGTTAATAACTTGATATACACATAGATAGTTATTAGTTTGTTTATAACGTATTTAGACAAGTTAATATTTGTTCGCAAATGACTAGGATTTAACTGTGAGTTATCAGAGGAAGGATATAACTGTTGTCGCAAATCAGTGTTCAATGTATAGGGTTGTCACTTCACTAATTATTGAAATGTTACTAAATAGTTTTAATAAGTTAATAGACTTCTCACAGTACT
>JAOCNA010000007.1:873445-884814 GCA_026546675.1 Papilio helenus
CAAATCCACTTTTCCTTCCCATCCTTTCCTCTTAAGAAAAGGGTGGGAAGGGAAAGGGACTAAAATTAGGTCTCCGGACTAAAATTACTGCATGTTACTTCGTAAATGGATAGTACATGTATTACATAAAGATAATATATCTCCTATATACGTATTCAGGAAGAAATATTGAACGATATTACCCACAGGAGTTCGTGATAAGGAAAAAAATGACCGAGTTTAATAAATTTCTTAAGGATTCGTGAGAAAAGGGCATGTATTTTAGTGAAATGCCCAACCTTTTTGCCCTCAATGTTTCCTTTCATAACGCGTTTTTACGCCCCTTCGCCGGTCGCAGGACGAGGCGATTTCAAAAGGGTCCCATTTTTTTTCTTCGACCGAAATTTACGAGGAACAGCGTGAAAGTCGGTGCAGTAATTCGGCCAATTATGGGTCGTAAAGAAATTTCGCAATTACTTGTGGGCCGCGGTTTGGGGGTCCTTTTTGTTCGGTTGACTACAATGGTAGGTTGTGTGGGCTATGTGTAATTTCGACGCGGTCTTTGTTGCCATGCGCTCCCAAACGTATCACATTACGTTCGCATTACGCTGATTGTTACTAACGATGTCAATAAGCCTAACAATTTTACAAAACTGTTAGTTTCGTTAACATCATCTTGAAAACTTGCTCCGTTGTTAATCATTACAAAGAATGACGCTAAATTAAATATCAAAGACATAACGCTTCAAACAGTATAGAGAAATGCATCTTTAGAGATCGTTACACAAAATCAATTTTAAACTGCCAGACCCGAACGTCTGTACGTCTGTGGCTTCCGTACGGTAAACAACAGTAACAATATAAAATGTACAAAAACTACAAAGGAGATTTTAACCCCTTAGATACAAACATTTTCGCACAATAATAGTGTACATTAGCATATAATCTAAAATCGATGTCAATTCATTCGTCTGTGAAAGAAATCGACACGACAAAGTTTTCACAGTTGCATTGTGATCATGGTAAACGATTTTGTGACAACATATCTATTATAGAATCGTGCCACATATTTAATATATTCTTTTCAGAGCTCGTACTATAAGAAAATCTATTCTTCGACCCGCTACACGTGTATGCAGAAATATTTTATCTCCCGTAAAGGTTCAGACACACTTGTGCTTTGTGTATTTAAAAATATGCGATTTGAATCACAGTATATTTTATTACGCAACTTAAATAGACATTTCCTTTAACAAATTAATTCTTTAATATGTGAAAAAGATTGCAGTAATTTTAATATTGATCACATTGGTAGCATAGACAAATATTGAAACTATTATTACGCTAAAACAAAGAATAAACTGTTTGATAATACCGAATATAATATTTAAAAATATTTTAGTAGTGTTTAAATCACAGATATGCAGCGGGCATATCTGTGATTTAATATATTTTTACACGCGTCTGCTCTAATGTGTCGAGAGCCTTATGTTCGGGTCGCTAACACTATAATACGAATGAAAACTTGTTGCTATGAGCTTCCAAATCGGTCAAGTCATACATTTCTTTGTCGAAAACAAATGCTTGGCATAAAGTTACATATCATAAAAGATCTTATACAACTCTGTTCCACTCATCACTTCAACTCGTGCCTACTCGAAAAATTTATTATTTTTTATTTTTAACTGTTCACGTCCGTCTCACATGATGTCCGGAATTACTTTGGTAGAATGGCATCACTTCCGCTCGTTTATCTTATAAACAAATCGTTACAATAAACAATACGCCGGCCCACTGAGAAATACTTCGTACGTGATTAATACGAGGCTCAAAGGGGCTGATAATGTGCTCCTATTTACCAAGACTGAGCACCAATAACTAGCCGTGTAATATTAGAAATACAGAAGTTTGTATGTATGTTTGTCACTGTATCTCCAAAACGCATTTGGCTCTTGATGAAATTTGGCAAAGTAGTACAAAGTCTAGAACACATAGCCTGCTTACTAAATTTTTTTAATTATGCGTGGACGAAGTCACAGGCCAAAGCTTTATTATTATACCTAAGCTATTAAAGAAAACTAAGCCATTTGACTTGTATTTCAGTAGGTTATAAGGTAAAGTCGGTAGTTAATTTAGAATTTGTCCCACCTGTCCGTCCCTTGCCCGCCTTGCAATGCACAACTGCCACGTTCCTGGGGTCTTGGCTGAGCCATTTGTGCACATCTTCACAGAACGGCTGTATGAGGGCGATCTTCGGCGGAGCGTGGTCTTCAAACGCGTACCTCACCACCTGGAACCACGGTGCAAATACTATCACCATTATATTCATTAAATTTTAGTTACATAGAGAAAGTAAACATAATAATTTCAAAAGTATAATAATCTACACTGTCCTATCATACATTATCTGTTACTTCTCAATCGCTTTCCGAAACTACCAACGCCCTCAAACTAGGCCAGGCCTGTGTTAAGAGTTTTATACTGTACAAGGAAGTTACATTTTAACGTCCAGACTATCCTCGAGTTCGTCGTAGACCGAGACAAGCCAGTCTGATACAATTCTCTATACCTCATAATTGCTCCCAATCTTTGTCTTAGACCGGAAAAAACGGTAAACCAAAGATCGAAAACAATAAATATTGAAAAGAATGCAAATTACCGTGAGAAAATATTTGCGAGTTAACCCCACCGGAAGTATCGAGTGCGGGCCGGACGGACGGCAAGATATCTGATACTTGTGGCAGAAATTAAAAAAAAATTGTACATTTAGCCCCTTTTACATTGATGATCAACAAGCATGGTGGTTATAAGAAAAAAACTAAATGAAACTCTCGAAATTGTGGTGCAAACATTTTTTCTATATGTGTGGTCGAAAATAAAAAAAAACATGTCAGTATAGTATCTTATGCACATTCTCGTTGCATATTTTCGTTGCATATTTTTTTATTTTCGGGGGGAAATCTTTGTAAAGGTACCCTACTCCTGTGGTGGAACAGGGTTATGTGAGGTTTTACCCATTGAAATTATTTCGTTTGCTATCTTTTAGTGCAAACCTCCGGGATCTACTTTCTGGTTGCCTGATTTAAACCTGATTTAAATTGTCTCACTGTGTTACCATTCTTAACTGCCTGAAAACATCTCTTATATCTTATTCTAATCGATACAAAAGTACATGCTAAAGATAAAAATATCTATCATTACCTCCAATTGAATATCAGTAAATTCGGAGAAAGTAATAAGAATTTCCTTTCATAAATTATCCTCAATATCTCAAAGGTAAGGTTCATTAGATAAAATCGCTATGAATTTATCCATAATACAGTTCATTAGAACAAAATATATTGACTGAGGCTCGCGCCCACGCAGGCAGAGACTAATTTATAATTCATTACTTCGCAGTAGCGAGGCTTCCAAAGATTGATTCAACCCCCCCCCCCACCGCTACCTCCCCACCTACAACCCCACCATATTAAAGCGGGGGAGTGTGTGGAAACCTAAAAATAAGTATTTCATTGATTTCACATGTATTCAGTCTTTGAAACAGCTATCATTCGATGTGAGAAAGTATTCCTTACCATTGTAGAGTTACGACATACAGAAAAGGCGTAAAAACATTCTATAAAATACTTTTTCCTCCTTCAAATAGATATTAGAAACAGTTTAATTCCTTGTAAATTAAAAGTACAATTAAAAACTATAGTAAACTGCCAATCAGAGTTGTTCATTACTCGAAAACGCGCTTACATTCTAAGGGGTAGTTTATATAATCTTATTACCCTAAGTGTGGTCGATGGGGCGTGCAGAAAACGTAATCGAGTTTCATTAGAGGTATCAATTAGTTTGGACTAACACTCGCAACGCGTTCGCTTGCACACGACCGGTCACGTGCTAAAAGCTATCGCGATAAACAAATGATCACCCGCAATCCGGATAACACGAAACACGAACGCTCGCTATTACATTGAGATTTAACGGCATGAGGTGACAACACACTGGAGTGTTACATAAAACCTAACCAATCCATTTTATAACAATATTAAACATACCCTATGATAATCTGTGATAATGTAGCTTTCTAATGGTGAAAGAATATACAAAACCCAGTTGTTTTTTTTATTTATTCATAGCTAATATAAATCGTCCTATATTAGCTTTGCCTTTTGATACTTTGTCATAAAATAGCTAAATAAATGTCCACCAGTATACACAGACCTTTACAGTCATTACACGCGCACGAAACCTCCAACCGTACTCCCCGCCTAGCGATTACGATCGCGAAGATATGAACCCGTTTAAAACACGATAATGTATCCGTGCTCGAGCACACCCTAAGGATTTATCGCAAGAAATTGGCGGGATTACGCGCTTTACCAGCCGAGATCTACATCTACCCTGATTGATGTACTCTACCAGGATGACATGCGTCTGAACTTTAAATCACTTAGAAACATACATGTGGCAGGTCTCACGAATCATCTTGTGGGACCTTTGATCTAAAAGACTGGGGTCTTTTGGTCCTCGTGTGAATCCTAAATTCCATATTTAGATAATCAATGTCATGATCTAATTGTAGTCAATTGCAGTACTGGTACATTATAAGTGCATTAAAAACCAGCAGCAATCGATGAAGCGATCGATCATTGACTGAACCAAGATAATATTTGTTCATATCTTTTATCGACAAGCATACTTAAATTCACTGTAATGGTGCGGTGCACTGTGGTGGTGTGGTTTAAGGAAAAAGCCGTTTACATTGTACATTATCCGATTTTGAACATATAAAATCGAACATGTGTTTAAGCACCTATACATTATCTAGTCAGCTTGACTCTACCGGAGATGCAAAATTTTTAACAGGATCCGAAAGACGGAGACATCTGTTGCCCTATAATTGACTTTATACTTCTCATAAGGCGACGTCATTTAACATATAATTAATTTTGAATTACATTATAATTACGGTAAAAAAAAATCATTATATTAAAACATCAGCGAAGACGTACGGAAGCTATAGAGGTCAAATATCATAATAGAGATAAAACATAATATTAATATAAAACGGTGACGGAACCAGCACGTCGAGTTATCAGCATGCTAATTGCTTGTTAATTTTCTCAAATCGCTTACCAAACGAAGGTAACCGCGCCCATTTGTATGAAGATTAGTCGACAGTATATGGAAATAGTTATTTTGGAAAATAACGTAACTTTGGAGGTCTCTGGGATTTTAATTTAATTAATATAACTTTACGAATAAATGTCACATAAATCATTTTAGTTATTGGCGTAATATTAAATTATTTTAAATTTACTGTATAAAATATTTTTACAACTATGCATCGATATAATTTTAGTGATAGACTAGCTGTTGTCCACCACTTCGTCCACGAAATATTAAGATAAAAATAAGTAGTCTATAATATGCCCGTCTATCAGCTACCCTTCAGTGAAAGTCCGGTCGAAATCGGGCCAGCCGTTTCGGAAATTACCCGGAACAAACGCGGCTTGCGGACAGACAGACAAAAACATTTTAAATGCGATTTTCGTTATCAGCAATGCAAATACATCATCTTCCCGAAATCTGGAATTTTTCTTTTGACATTACAAACAGACACTCCAATTTTATTATATGTATACTTACTACTACTTACTACTTATAGTCTCTGTAAAAATTACTCGGATATTTGATTTAATTCTCAATTAACTTTGATAAAATTTTAAAAACATGAAAAGCAGGTGTTTATTTAAATGTCCTTTTGAATAATTAGTGTAAATATTACATTTTATAGTAAGAATATGTGACAGCTGCACGCGCTAATGTGTTTTGAATGATTTTTAACTTATATGTAAATTAGGTTACGTTGAGTAGAACAAGCACCTTGTCTAATATAATATCTGTATTAAAATCATCCATCAATAAAGCTTTTGCTTGGAATGATATCGCATATCGATTTTAATCTCGACGAGTTTAGAATTCGATATGGAGATCATCTCGTGTCGGCGTGAAATTTGATTGACCGCGCTATACCGTGTCGTGTCGTGCTGCGTCTAGCTGTGGCCAGGTCGTAGCTGCTCAGCTGAGGAATTGCAGCCTCGTTTACATTCAATTTACCGAAATACTCCTCCATATGGATCTCTTTTAGAGAGGTCTTCGATCGCATTCTATTAAATTATTTAGTTTTAGGAACATGTACAAGGTACAATAAGCATTGTAAGTTATCAGTAGGTAGGCGAGGAAGGGGAAGGACTGTCGAGTGTCGGCGGTAACAAAGCAATTTCCTTCAGCGGTTAGCTTCCCTGTCTGTGAAGAGCTGAGCTTGCTCTACTTAGAAATCATGAATAAAAGCATTTTCTAAACGAACAAGACAAATTTAAATCGATTAATGGGTAAATACTTAGTACTGTAATCTTTATTTTCTTTTCCAAAGTTCGTATTCGTTCTGTTCTAGCTATTAGGAGGCAAATATACGAACAAATCTAACTAAAGACGTGCGAACGTAATTTTATGAACGTTTTATATTATTCTTAATTTAAAATCATATTTTTTTTTTATAAATGCAGTCCACAAAGGCATTCCATGAAAAGTTGCAAACTGTGTGAACTTGCATTGTTCGGACTTTACAAATCACGAATTAAAAGTCATAAAACGCTAATATTTTCCTTATTATACAGCTAGCAATTTTATAAAGAATTCAGCAAATTTCGAACATAATTTAATATTTATCAAAATTGTCAAGGATATCGAAACTAGTTTTTTTAAGAATAACATATGATTATTTGAAATAGAGCAGTTGAAGAATTTGGTTTAATATATCTAATAACCTTGCATATTATTTACATTTAGTGAGCAGCGATGTGACGGCAACGGACGGCAGCGGACGGCTTGCGGATTGCGGATTGATTGGTATGAAACGTGGCGAACGGAAACTGATACAGCTAATATCAATTGAATATGTTTGCTACAAGTGGACTGGCCTTGGGCGGCTGACGACTGCGGCTTGTACACTGTGTAGCGTACTAAAAGTATGGTCTTTGCATGCATCTGTTATTTGTGGGGACTGATGTGAACAGCCATCTGGCAACTGAAGATGTAGCGTACTGCAGGTTGCCATAACCATGGCAACCTGCAACCAGCAACCGCTGGTCGTCTATCGTTGCAGCGCTCGGCCACTGTGGGACAATGCCACATGCCACTCAGCCACTAAATTATTCAATTCCATGTGTCGGCCGCACCGAAGCCGAGGCGATCGTTTACTTTTGTCGTCATCTAACTCATGCAAAATGCAGCGGCTTCTGTGTATGATAATGTGAACATTTTGTATGTATTTTGCATATATGAAATATCCAGCTAAGAATGTACATTGCGTGCAATAAATTATTACTGCGTCCATAAATCGCATATTGTTTCATTTACTGCCCACACACACACACACACACACACACACACTTTATATTTCTAGCATCAAGGGTTTTAATAATTTAACTCTTGACGGTGATGATGGCAGTAATCCCTGATGATACAATTATGGAACTGGACTATAATTAGAAAATTAAAGTTCTGAAACATATCAAAAGGAACCCTTTTAACGCGTATATATTGTTATGTGTATAATTGATTTAGTGGTATATTTGCAGAGTATGGTCAGAGTATGGACGCGGGTGGAAATAATTTCGACTCCGGTGAGTTATATTTTATTATTTAGACATTGTATTGTATGTGAGCTTGTCTCCTAGCGATTTGAATCGCGGTAGTTTACCAAATATATAAAATGCTTGAATGACCTGGTGATTTTAATGTATAGAGTTTTTCATTTATACTTTTTATCGATGTTAAGAAATACAGATGAAAAAAGGAGCAAAGCGTTAAGGAAATTCAAACCGGATTCAAAATAAAGGCAATTGAGGATAAAGTAACGATTTAACGCGTTGTTTGATGTTACAACTTGCGAGGTTTCAAAGTTGCTCATTTTATACAAACCTGTTAGCATTATCCGATTTTGATAAAATATCGATTTTTGTCCTTTGATATGTTCCCTCGAATAACCAACCCTTTCATAGTAAAGTAATGAATTAGAGACAAAATTGATGATTTTGATCCATATTTAGAAGGGTTATGGGCACATTAGTATCAAATTTCATTAATCTTGTGTTAGTAATTGGTACACGGCTGACTGACATCTGCCTGCATCTGGGCTTCGATAATCGATATGACAGACGTGTTTCACTGCTTCCCTCAATCTCATAGGAATATCGTACACTGACCATTTAGTTAATTGCACGCTTTGTCTGAGATCGCACATTTAATTTCAATAAGTGAAACTTTTCAACCTGTTGTGTATGAATGTGAGGGTGGTGTTGATGCGTGCTCGTGCGCAGTGGAGCGCTGCGCGGCGCGGTGCTGACATCGATACGATTTCTAATCACGAGCCGTATTGTGAGACCTCGCCTGTTGTGAAACACTGGACGTGTTGCATGCACCGCAACGCAACATCACCCAGGGTCCCATTTAAACATTGTCAGATAATGCTATTCCAGGCAGTAAGGCTCTGTAGATCCAGGTGTAGTCAATGATAGGAACTAACCAAGCTTTGAAATGCATTGCGTCCCGGACGCCTAATTTTATTCCTTTTTTCGTTCCACTCTTTTCTTATAAGGAAATGATGGGAAAGGAAAGTGAAGATGACGGTGGAGGAGACACATAGGAAGGGAAATTTCTTATCTTTATCTTCGTCTCCTCCTCCTTCGATTAAGGGTAGGTAATGCATCTACAATTGCGGATGTCTATGGGCAGCGGTCTCTTCGCCATTTTAGCGGATTGAGATGGCCGCTTGCTCATTTACTACCTTATGATATAAAAAAATGCATTGATGTTACGCCCTAGTATTCGCGCTTGTCTAAAACCTGAGAAAACTAGCTGTAACAAATGTATCTTTGCGTGGTTCTTTAAATATGTTGTTGCATGTGTTGCAGGTCAGTCGCAGGAGCAAGAGCTGGCGACGAAGATGCTACAGATCCAGTCGAAGAGGTTCTACCTCGACGTGAAGCAGAACAGGCGCGGCCGGTTCATCAAAGTAGCAGAGGTGAGATCGACTGAACACTTATATGAATATATCTATAGTTGCATATCTATGAAAAATAATCTTATCCAATGTATCTTGAAACGGTGTAATCTTGCCCTTAATAATTACAATCAGAACCTCCAAATAATGATATTTACACCACTATAGGAATAGTGACATGGGACAAACTGTCATATCTTCTGTGCTGTCACAATTGTCCTTTACAACTGTAATAATGATGTACGTAAAAAAGCAATATAACAATGTGACTCTACTTCGACTGGTAGGTTCGTCGTTTGACAAACAAATGTTGCATAAGCGGCGAGATAGCGCGCGCCTCGCAGATGTGGATAACATATCGCCGCTGCGTTAATCAACAAATGTTACGTGTTCTTGCAAATAATCACTATGGAGATTTAATGTGAAGCCCAACGATATCTAGCTATTATCGGTTTAAATTTATGTTACGTGGATCTCTGTTTATTAATAAATAACAAAGAATTTCGGAGCATAGCGTAGTAACCGAGGGGTTCTGAATAAGGAGTCGGTTTTGTAGGTCGACCGAATAAATCACAATAGCCATCAAAAAACGGCCATAGAAAATACCAATGGAATAAACTGAGCTGCTATTGATAGCTCTTAGAGACTCGTTTAAGAATTTTGTTCTCCCTCCGCGGCCGTTCGTTGCGATTTCGCAAATAGTTGCTAGCGTCCATTCATTACAAGGACATTGCGAAATAATCGAGGGGTTCTTTATAAACTTGTCTTGAATTAACAATATCATAGATGATCATTTGTACGTACTCACGTTACATCGAAAATGAATTGGCGATCTATAAAAACACAGTGTGTCCGAGTTCAATTACAATGTGACCAGTGTAGGAATAAATATAGTCTAATGAGTGGTGTGAATCGATTTGGAGCAAAAAGCTGAGCTAGGAGGAACGTGGTGTGTGTGAGTCAGATCGGCGCGGACGGGCGGCGCAGTCAGATCTTCCTGGCGATGTCGACGGCGGCGGAGTTCCGCGACTACCTGTCCGCCTTCAGCGACTACTACTCCTCGCTCGGCCCCCCCAACCCCGACACCGTGCCTAGTCCGTTTCTTTATAGTCAAAGATTGTCCAATTGCAACGCTATAAACTGTATAATTTTAGCCTTTACCAGATTATACGCAGATTTAAATGCTAATGGAGCTCTGTACTATCAAGTTCACATCGTACAGTCGAGATGTCATTTATTTTTCAATTATGAATAACTTCAGATTTGGATAAAGTGACGAACAGTTTTAATTAAATCGCTGACACGTTTTTTTTCTTTTCGTTCAACACACAAGTTATTACAGGCCTACGCAATTTTTTGCTTCGTCAGTGTTTAAAATATGGCTACAATGACATTGCTAAAATAAACATAAGAATTTTATATACATATGTAAATAATGAATTATTACATTACCGGACTATATAACGTTGTTAATTATTCAAATTTAAGTAAATTGTTTATTCGTAAAGCTATAAACTCTGTTAATTATAGCATAAACGTAATAATAACTTGTAAAATCTAATAATTAACAGCCGAGCTGGTATAAAATTAAGACCCTATACATAAAATTTTAATGAATTTAAATAATTTTTTTACGTCATGTTTAATTTAAGATAACATTCTGATAAATGATTGTAAAACATATTTCACTGTGGTAAAAAAAATACTGGTCTAATTGTAGGACATCGCGGGCGTAGTAGCAATGCTGGGTACCTACTGCACCGTGGAGCCGTACATCGACGCCAAATACGACATTCATATACAAAAAATTGGCACCAACTACAAAGCTTTCATGTAAGTTATATATCTTTATATACCAAAATTCGATCAGCAATGTGTCATCTATATAAAGATCATTCCAGGAAATTTCCAGAATCATTCCAAATGAATGAACGGTTTGTAAATGCCCGTTGCATTGCATATTGCACAAGTAAAATTAGCTTACAGTACTGGGAAAACGCCAAAATGTCGAATATAAATTGTGGAAGTTTGCAGTTGATATCCGGAGCCAATCTTGTTTACTGAACGCCTACAGCTTTCCGTTTGGACCGTATCGAACTAATTCAAGCAACAATTACCATAAATCGTCAGGCGTTGAGTAACTGCCGTCCACCTGTAATAATGTTGATGTTTTGAATAGTGGTTTCAATTCAGAATCACTTCATTGAGTAAAATTAAATTGTAAATGTAAATGCAACATAACTTTCTGGAAAAATCTATAAGCAAATAATACTAATAATTTAACTAATCAATTACAAAGCAAACATTATATTATTACCTTCTACTTATACTC
>JAOCNA010000007.1:980671-992098 GCA_026546675.1 Papilio helenus
CAACCTGCGCTAGAGTCAGATTAACACCGCCAGTGAGCAGCGCCCTCTGCGGGGGCAATTTGTAATTGTATCGATGCTACGGTTATCGATACCTTTCTATGTCTATATTTGTAAACTTTAAACGTAATAAATACTAGAACTAGAAATTTATTGTACCTACTTAAATTAAATACAAAGATCATCTTAAAATCATTGAATATTCATTCCAAAATAACATATACATTATCCAATATTCCATTTAACTTGCAATTAATTACTTTATTTATCCTCGTACAAAGTAATTAAGATCGAATAATTAACAGCATCTAAGTGAGTCACCGGTATACAATCGGGGACTTCTCGAAATAGATAATAACTGTAAATGGAAGAATCACTTCACCTATCTCTTCCACGTACTATCCTCATTGGCTTTCTGTTAGGTTTCTCTGAGAGTTTCCACTGCTCAAACATAAGTGTAAAACACATGTTATCTCTCTTATATAGTCTAGAAGAACTGAGACGTTTGTTTGTAGAAACCCTACAACTTATGCCGTCAACAATCGCCTTTACTATCTTTTCTAACTAGCTCTTAAGGTTGGTAATCGGCCACTATGTGAGACCCTTAATGTCATACTAAATATA
Organism: Papilio helenus; assembly: GCA_026546675.1. Lineage (NCBI taxonomy): Eukaryota > Metazoa > Arthropoda > Insecta > Lepidoptera > Papilionidae > Papilio > Papilio helenus. Next base: position 981,293 of record JAOCNA010000007.1, read on the forward strand.
CATTTAGCGAGACGACTCTGAGTGTGGCAATAATCTATATAGATCAATATAATACACTAGTATTTTACCACTAAACTTTAAAAACACATTTGTATTGGTTGTCACTAAAATGAAATCTACGTTTCTATTCGACTATGTACCTACAAAGTTATATCATCCAAAACTTTCAAAGGGCAAGATTTATGTGGTCGAACTATTTAATAATACAGCCACAATGATTACGTCACAATACGTTATTATAATAATGCAACATAGCAGATATTTTTAAAACACGTATTGCATAAACACGCCGAAGCGGTTTTCGAGGAAGTCGCGCGGCTACGATCAATTTGCGTCGCCAACCAGGCGGCCAGCTTGACTTTTTTCCCGTCGCTGCCTGCCCTAATGAGTAGAGAAACATGCAATAATATTTAAACCTTACACATACATGTTTAAAGTTCATTATTCTGTGATGTTTAAATAACGTAAATCTGGAGAACCCGGATGGCGCCTATCAATGACTTTTTCAGAACTTATTTACCAATGAAATAACTTTATAGCTACGATAAGTAAAATATACTACCTATAGACTATTATGACTATTCGATAACATAAAAATCTTATCTTACTCTGCTGTAAATATGATCAAAAAGCTTTAAGGCATTGTCTTGTCTAAAAATTCGTTTACATCTTCAATTGCCACCATTATTACACCTCTTTGCACATTTTCTATCTAACCTGAAGTCATTGTGGCGACCTCTTTAAAGTATACAGTAGCTTTGACCCTTATATCTTAATATCAACTACTTCTCTAGTTTACGGATATTGTACAAACATATTTTCCTCTTTGCCCTTCCGCAAGATAAACTTATTTGTTTGTATGAAGCCAATCACTACTGCAATACAAACTCATAAACATAACATCGTTTCGTATGGGAATTGTTTAATATCAAATATCTAACGATTGTCGTCAGTTTCTTCGTCATCAACAGCAATAGAGGCATCCTTAAGGTCCACATGACATAGGGTTTCCTCCTTCTTCAATAGACAATAGATAACGACAATAGACTCTAACTCCGCTTGAAGCTAGGTCCCTTAATCTTGACGTGATCTTGTAATTTCGTCGACTTGTTCGTTGTCTGTCTTTCTAGAACATGCTGTCAGTTCTAATATTTTACCTTACCCGCTTATTGCCATTTAGTTCAGACAAAATGTTTCAATTTCTGTCAAAATTGTTAGTGCTATTACATAAAAATCGAAATATTTCCAATCGACATGAACCAAATCCTTTTTTTGGTTAATTGTGCCATACGTTTGCATTGTGAAAGGATTTTATTGTGTTATTTGTTATTGAGCTTGTGTCGCGGCCGGGCGTTTCGGTAACATAATTGTTAATGTAATAACTTAACATTTTATAATGCGTATCGTGTTAAATATTTAATACAATTTATTTCCTTTGTTAATGTGCAGTCGGCAGCGTTTCGTAAGTTCGTCTCGTAGCGTGGCGCTTGATTTAAATAGGGCTGTCGAATCAGAGTTAAATTTACAACGAAGGCTTAAGATAAGCTGAAAAGTTTACTAACTACACAATGAGTAATACTACTTTGTTAGAAGTAGAGACTATTGGTAAAGCAATCGATTACAAAAAAAATCAATACAATGCAAAAATAAGCATTTGGTTATTGTGGTTTTCCTCAAAATCCTAAAGAGATACTACGATATTAAGATGTCTTACAACGTAAAAGATTTTACATTTATTTAAATGTAGTCGATATTTAAGATCAACCCTGATAACCAAAGATAGAACTAGAAACAAGACTAAAGTAGACATAAGTACCAGATTTACAATGTTTGCTCATTTGGACAAAGTTCGAGCTTCTCACTAAAACAAATCGTGACTATTTTCAATTTATGTTCACGAAAACTGAACTTCAACTTCAATACTTCGTACAGCATGTATTTATAATAAATCATCGTAGTTTTATGGATCAACCTGTATGTGAAGCATATCTTACCATGTGCTTGTACTGTTGAAACGTCTTTCCAAAACGTATTGTTTACTCTATTTTCAAAGAGTGGGATGACTATATGTTTTTATATCAGTAGAATCCTAGAGTTCCATTGATTAGACTCATCTGTAGACAGGCAGCCCTCTTCGCAAGCAATGAGAACCGCACGCGTGTTAATCATATTTGATTAATTCGTTGCGACATCGCCGTCGCAGGGCCATGTTATTTCCAATATTCAATTAAAGCCGTTCTAATTAAATTACTTATCAGCTGCTTGGGCAACAATGTCAATACGAGACTATTTATTTAGTTTTAGTCGTGAGCGGGGCGTTTCGCAAAACGATCGCGTGTCAGAACTCGTTTATAATATTCAACAATAGTGGCCGTGTTCACACTTGCCTATGAAACAATTGATATCTATTCATCTTTAACCTTTTAGGGTTCTTTAGTTGAGTGCAGAACGAGAATTGATCGGCCAATTTATCTAAGTTTCTTGTTCAATAAGTGAAAATTTTGTCATGTCTATAAATAGCATTTGTAATAATTTTATGTCTAAATCGTTAGAGTTCAAACAAATTCATCGTTTAAGTCAACAAACTGAACGATTCTATCGGATTCTAACAATATAATTTGTAGATAAGAGACAAAATCAACTTAGTTTCTTAGATACATTCCCGCTGAGATTCGAAACTACAACCTTAAAAATTGCTTGATAACACTAAAAATAACATTGAAAAAACGAAATGTTTTTTTTAATACCAATTGAAATGTACTAACAGTGCTAAAACGAAGACTTTCATAGTACAAATTAATAGCAATATTTAATACTCTACATACTTTCTTACGTTAAAGAACATACAAGACTTTGCTGATATGACATGTTTATTTTTTCTTTTCTTTTGTATTATTAAAGTTCTTTCGTTGTCCTTGCACAATACACGAATTACATTAAAATATACTAAGGTTATAAAGTAGTTATCTAGATTATTGTGCCGCAGATGTACACAATTTTGATCTTTATCACAATACATACCATTACAAAGATATCGGATCTTTATTGAATAATCGGTTACTTCATTTTACCTTCTTACTTAAATCGTAATTTTTATTAATAATTGTATTGACACAATTCTCTTTTAGTAACTGTTAAATAAGAACGTGAGAATAAAACAACAATTTAAATGCATTGTCGTTTGACTGATGAAATCAACAAGGAAGGTAACATGTCCATCTTTAGCTAATATTTGACACTGATCTTATTATGGAAACGAATACAAACTAATTAACTATTATCTAAGAAAAGAATACCGAAAACGTTTACTTTTTCAAACCTAAATCTTTCACTTTTAACTCAAAATATTGTTAACTGTATAGAAAAGAATTAGCGTCTCTGAATATCCTAAGTATTCATAGTCTAACAATGTATTTACAAAATGCTTTGACAAATGTACACTTTCATCATTCAGTGCACGAAATCAAAACAGAACTTCGTACTAAGTTAGAACCCTTTCATGTAATGAGATAAACGTGAATAAATTTTCATCACAAAACCTAAACATTCGTGACTTACTTGCACCAAAATGAATGTGACATTTCGTCCGCGTTTCTTTATGCAAAGTTCAAAGGGTATTGGGCGTTGTTTTATTTTTAAAAAGAATCCTCGTGTTCAGAGATGAGGTCGGATGATTATAACGCGGATTTATTACTCCGGTCCTCCCACCTTCCAGATTAAACTAACATTTCAAACTTCGCAAGAGCATGCCACTTTCGTTAACATCACTGACCCAGTGCCTTACGAAGAATACATTTAATAAATCGAGAGCGTCAACAAAGAGTGTTTGATTTCCATGACATGGGTTTACCGTGGTAATGACAATGGAGGTCGACGTTAAAATAACGTATCATTTCAAATAGCTGGACGTAACTAAACTGTACATCACTACAATCGGTTAATCTTATAAGAGTACATTTCATACTGTAAACGCAATCGTGAACCTTGATGGTGTACAAGTCACTTAAAATAAATAGCGATAATAAAACCACCGTTGTCATCCAATGATTGAAGACCATAAATCCATAAAATGAAATGCAAAATGGCAACATTATTTTTAAAGTTGACCTTCGACTTTTTTTTTAATTAAGACGATATCGGTCAGTTTTAACTGTCGATTTTATTATTATTTGATACAATGGTCCTTTTTAGGCGCATTAAATGTATTGTGTAATATGTACCAGCAATTAAATTATCTTTAAAAATGGACGACAAAAATTTAAGTTAATTTAAACTTTCAATAAATAATTTTAATTAATTGTTATAACATTTAAATGTATACTGATTTAAAAATTGTATTAATTAAGTAGTTTACAATACTGTCTCACGAAAGTTTAAATAATTTAATTAATAACGTGTTTTGAGAACATCTTTGTCTTTGATTACATGAACATTTCGCGATACAATTTATTAAACTGTAAAAGCCTAGCAGTTGCTCGCGACGTCGCCCGCGTGAAATTAATATAGCCTATGTTACTCACAGATAAATTACCTTTCTAACAGTGAAAGAATTTTTAAATCGGCCCAGTAGTTTTTGAGTTATTTCAATACATACAAAAATTCAAAAATACAAATCTTTCCTCTTTATAATATTAGTATAGATGTATAGATTGTTTCGTTGTAATTGATTCGTGGAACGAGAACAAAAATTCCAGGAAAATGTCCATTTCGTTAGAATTCCTAACAGTAGTTAAGTAAACAAACATGTACCTATAGTTATTACTTAGTTTAACGACGTTAAACAGTCTATAGTACTTTCAAGGTGAGCATGACGTAATTATTTTTCCCCGTATTATGGTGCGATTCTGTGAATCACAGCTACGTCACAGTCGAGCAAATAAACGACTAAATATGCAATTTATTTCCCCACGCCTTCGTTCATAGTACTGTGTAGATAAATTGTAACATTTCCGGACATTACTTAAATGTCGTCAACGACGCTGTCGTTTGTCCTGTTCTCTCATATAATGTTTGGTGCACGTTGAAAAGGGACAAGAGATAGCTTGTTTCATTGTGTGGTTTAATAATTGTCGAGTTAACATACAGTTTTCTAAACAACAGTTTTTACAGTGGTGGTTGGTAGCACTATTTGCTGGACCACGCTAGGTCGGTGCAATACAAAGACCAAAAGAACAGACCTCAAGTGGACGTAATTTCGTGTTTCGTCTGATGATTACACAAAGGAGCGAAATTCTATTTTTTATCTATACAAATATTATAAAGAGGAAAGATTTGTATTTTTGTATGTCCTGAAATAACTAAAAAACTACCGGGCCGATTTCAAAAATTCTTTCACCATTAAAAAGTTACGTTTTCACTTAGTAACATGGGCTATATTTTTATTATTTTTTTAATTCACACAGTCGAAGTCGCGACACAACACGTAATTTTCACATAACATTCTTTTGATTGTCAGTAAATTTTAATAAAATCATGGTCATACGAAATATTGATCCCAAATTCCATTGAATTGAGGTTGAGCTACACCTTAATATCGATCGAAACTACACTAGACGAGGTACAGTTCTGTATACAAGTTAAAGTGCACTTTAAATCAAAGAGATAGAGCACAAAATTTTCTGATACAGTATTTTGTACACAACTGTCCTATAATGATCAAGGTCACTGCCCAGCCTTAATGGTTAGCACTTAGTGTGATGGTTTTTGTAGTGATTGAGTAATAAAGGTAATGCTTATCATTACATTTTCTAGATTATAAAACATCCATTCTATAAATTACTCAGAAAAGGTCAATCGGCATTCATATTTTACCTGACTCTAGAATCTAGATGAAATTAAGTGGATTTTAAAAATGATTTATCACATAGAATGCGTATTTTAATAAATTTAATTATTCAAACTTATCTAAACTAATATAAAGATGAAAGATTTTTATTTTTGTATGTATTGAAAAATCAAAAACTACTGGACCGATTTTAAAAATTCTTTCACAATTAAAAAGCTACATTATCAGTGATAACATAGGCTATATATTTCATGCGAACGAAGTCGTGAGTAACAGCTAGTTTTAAATAAAATGCACTTTTAACTCTCTTAGATATACATTGAAAACTGGAAGATACTCATTCCTACATGTTCAAACTGACAGCTGACTGAAGGTCTGCACATGTATGGCTTCCAGTAAGAAAATATAACAGACAAATAAGAAAATTAAATTTAGAAAGTGAGTATTGAACACTTCGAAGTTCGTCTTAAAATTGTTGCAAGTAAAACATTGTCATATACAGTCGTTCAATGAGCAGATTTCTCAATGTTACGAAGAAATGAGATCTGTCGTCAAGTACTTATAGGTACTGTGATATGTATGGAACGATAAGTCTCATTGTTGTTAAGGTATTTTGCTGCATAAACCTTGCACACATACAAACATAGTATTTTACAGTTATTTTACAGTTACCATGTGCGCGTTTTGTTTTGACGCGTCACACACACAAATAGAATCTGAACACGGCATAAGGCACACATTGCACGTGGAATGTGAATGACGCAGGAAAGGGGGAGGGTACAAGGGGAGGGGAAGCCAAACGGAAACGACGCTTTATATGCCCCGCGCGAACGCAGATCGAACCAGTTTATTTCCAAAGGTAAACAAAGAAAGTCGCACTTAGAGCACATCTTCAGTTCACACCGGGCTTACAGCCAGAGAAATGGGTATGTACAACTTTATTTGCTATCTATCAACAATCTATCCATACAACATTCAAATTATTTGATACACAGATAACTTAATTTCTTTCGCTAGTTTTAAACGATTATTTCATTCAATGACGTCATTTATATTTATCCTTTGAAGATGCTAATTTTGTTATCTGTATTAATTTTGTTAAAAGTAATTATTTAAATAATCCAATAAGAACGAATTGCAGAAGGTTAAACAATTTGCATTGCGCTGATATTCAAGGTTATTGAACCAGACGTTGAATTGAACACAATTACACAAACACGTGTTTCTCACGTGTAAAAATAGATTCACGTGACGTATATTGTAAATAGAATTTTATTTTTGCTCCAAAACATGTTATTAACAAAGACTTTTCTCTTAATAACGTAGTTGAAAAATGTATTCTATTTGATATTGAAACACATCCCTTCAATGACCTTGAACGACATGACGCGGTGAGTCAGTAATTATTGAACATAGCACCACTAGCTTAGGGTTGGTCACCGTTATATACATATGACACATTATACGTCATATTGAAAATCAAACATCAAAGAGTTAATTCCCAAACTTTTTCTCGTAGACCTTTTACTACTTTTGTTGAATCTCCTGCAGTTTTCTTATTATATTTGAAACCCTCAAGTTTGTCTTTTGTCGTAAATAATGGATTAGAATGTATCATGGTATGTAAAAATGACGCATACGACGTAGCACCTTTTATTTTTCTCAATCCAATTAAGTACAACGTCCCACTGCATTTTCACTTAGTTTACGTGTCGTAGTATTACGGTCGTGTTAAGCAATGACAAACGATATTGTTTAGTTACTAGGCCAAATATACAGAGCAACTTGATGGTAGAATCGCAACAAACACAACTGGCAAACTAAAATATCTCTTTTCTTTTTTACAGATTCGTTAAATATAAAACCGTTAAGTAAGGACATAGAGTGGTCTCCGGAAGCGTCGCAGGGCGTGGGGGCCACAGGGGTCGCGGGCTGCGAGCCAGCCCCGACTGATTTGGCCTCCACCTCGAGCGAGGAGCGCGCCATCCGCCGCGTTATGGGCCGCTGGGGCGCCGAGTGGTTGAGCTGACTCGGCTCCGGTCTTCCCAAACCCGGTCCTCAGTGGCCGGCGGACCACCCCCTACCACCGCCGAAGTGGGGGGCCCCGCGCCCGGCTCTGCGCCTCTCCTTGCAACAGTACGAGGATCTGGTCGCAAAAGCCGAGGCGATATTGAGCCGCTTGGTAGTCTCCGAAAACTATGATTCCGTCAACAACTTCCTCACACTTTACGACTCGTATATGGCCTCATCAGATGAAACTCTACAGGAGTTCTTCCCGAAGTACAATCCACCTATTCGGGCTCACAAGCACACATGTGTTGGTCTAGGAATGGAAGTGATGAAACGTCTAAAGGTGTTGGAGAAAGATTTCCCGGGTATCACCAAGTCTATGATGCTAGTATCGTGTGACGAGAACATCCAGGACTTGTTGGATTACACTACGTCAAGTCCGGGTCCCCAGGGCTTCTTGATAGAGACGGAGAAGGATCACGTGATGGTGGCAATTCACGTCAAGATCGGAGATAGGCACGGTGTGTTCCTGTCAGACTTGGGGTACCACATCTCCCGCGTCGTGACGGTGATGGCTGATCGCTGCTACCCACATACTGGTAAGAATACGTTACAAGCTTGGAACACTCTTCAATAAGTTCCAATAATCACTGTATAATTACAATAACACACATATTCTTCAGGATGGTTCATGCAGAGTGACGAGCCACATTGCCGCAAGGAGTACAACTATCAGTTCAACGTTCAGAACAGCAACTACGTGGAGTGGCACGAGCGGGAGACCAGGAGCAGCGTGCTGAAGGAGCGCCTGTCTCTGGTATACGTCGCCAGAGCATATCTCACAGCAGTCGCCGTTACTGAGAAGAGAAATTTGGTGTGGGACTTAAGGTACCAGCAATTCAAATACATAAATTTTAGGTTGTAATTCTAAATCAAATGCATGAGTGAATATGGAATGAAGTTCCAATGAGTGCATTAATCATTAAAAGATTTTCAGGATAATAGTGCAGTCAGAGCAAATCTTACTATTCAGCTTGTGTACATTTTAGAAGACAGAATTTAAAGCTTTTGTGCATATGCCCTCATATTTAAACACTATATTTCTTAAATTATAATTTTAAACTATTAAATTCCAGGAGTCTGCTGGCTAGGGACCCTAAAGGTCGTCTGTCAGCCGGTATCTACTTCCCTCTGAAGTTAAAAGACCAGCAGTTCACTATGTTCTTCGATAGCACCAACGGCAAACAGCGGAAGAAGTTGAAGTTTGATACATTTTTGGAATTGCAGAAGGTAAGAAAACTAAACGTAATACTAATTTACTAAAAAATATTACTTGCCTATTCAAAAACTAAATTAAACTTTGCTTTTGTGAGAAAAAGGAAAGTATTAAGTAAAATCATTTAAAAAGAAACAAGATTTTGGAGTGGAAACTTATGATTCCCAAAATGTATTTGGAAGCCATAATCGAAATTGATTTTACAACTATGGGCCATCAATTCGGTTGTTCTTGTTCACCATTTTATTAATTTTGTACATTATTTTTCAACAGATACCGGACGAGGTGGTGGATGAAGTGGAACAGTGTAACGACCAGCTCCGGCTGAGGGATGGCGAGTTGCTCTCCATCCTGAAGAGGCTGGCTACCATCATGGCTGACCAGGAGTACATGACAGAACTGTTACAAGTTAACGACAGAATCGTTCAACTCTCTGCTGGCAACTAATAAAAAGAAAAAATGCGACTATTTAGCCTATGGTTATTTTATAATATTTGTCATTTAATAATATGTTACTTAAAAATATACTAAACTGGGGGGTATTTTTTGTAGCCTAGAACTTGTTCCTTAAAACACTAAATAAGTAGTACAAAGTGTATGACGGATTCATAGTGAACTGAGTGCCTTCAAGAATTAGTATTTTTGCAAATGTTTAGAGTTTTTCATATATGTCATAGATAAAGTAGTATTTTGTGAAACGGCTCTTTAGGGGAAATAAAAAAATAAAAACCTAACATCAAATTTTTCATTTCAATTACCTAATAGCAAAAGTTTGATCCAACAATATTGCCAGAGTTAGTCTTAATTAAATTGTTCAATTAACACAGTTTCACCTAGTTTTTCTGGTATGGCATTTTTAATCAAAACTAGCTGTCGTTCGCGACTCGTAGTACAACATCCATCCATCCAAACTTTCGCATTTCATGTGTATATGTATTTGCTATTTTTTTCTGCCATGTCGACCGCCCCTAATTTCTGGACATACTAGTTCCGTTACTAAAACTTAGGTAAATACCTCATATACATTTGCAACACTTTATAATTTTTATTCTTTCGTCCCATTTTCTGGCGAAAAGAGATATATGTACACTCTTGTGTTCTCTTACTCATGTAACCCTTTTCGTCAGACTGATCGATTGTTTTTGATTAATTTACCTTTTGCAATGTTTCACAATTCAACGAAATAACCTTGGCAAGGCTATATAAAAGTATTGTAATATAATTTACCTGATTACTAAAGGATAGGTCATTTTGTATTGACAGAAGGTAATTACCTAATTAATGTTTTTCTTTTGCAATTCTAACTATCTAATACGTAATTAAAGATAAATGTTTGTTATAGTTTTTCAGGCTTTAATGGCTTACTATAATAGATACGTATTATTCAAATGTAAAAAATATTTTAAGGAAGTTATTATAGTTTCTGTTTAGATATTATGTCGTTTTAGTGTGCAGAGAATGTCTATTTAATAGGCGTTTAATTTAATTAGTATTTTAGAATTACTGATTAGTGGAAAAAGACAATACGTAACACCAAAATAGTATTATTAGTATTAATAAGACAATGGTAATATAATCGCCCGGTGTCACGACCACACAGAAGACAGGCGTCAAATGGGAGCAATTCCGCGTTTCGTCTGATGAGTGTGGTACCGGAGGCCCAACTTTAGTCCCTTTTCCTTCCCACCATTTTTCTTGTAAGAAAAGGATGGGAAGGGAACGTGGATTTCACGGT
>JAOCNA010000007.1:1101632-1116092 GCA_026546675.1 Papilio helenus
CTTCCTATATACTAATATTATAAAGAGGAAAGATTTGTATTTTTGTATGTAAATAACTCAAAAACTACCGGGCCGATTTTAAAAATTCTTTCTGTGTGTTATCTGTGAGTAACATAGGCTATATTTTATTAATTTCACGCAGGCGAAGTTGCGAGCAAAAGCTAGTTTGTTATATTTCAATGACTTATCTCTCTTATCTATATAAATGCAATTTGTTCATGTCTTAAGATGAAGCACCAAGATGGCTTTTTTTGGAAATCTTTGTTAGGCGAAAATTTAAGTGGCTCTTTGAGAGGTCACCATTAGACCAATTAAATGACAATATAATCAATATCTTAGACAATGTTTTAAAATCTTTTGATATATCAGGAAAACCCTTAGTTTCAATTAGTTTAAAGTGGATTAATGTTTGTTAATATTTGTAAATTATAGACAAAAATATGGGTGTTCCCCGAAGGGACGAGGAATAAAGATTTCACAACACTTTTACCATTTAAGAAAGGTGCCTTCAATATAGCTGTGGCAGCGCAGGTGCCAATACTGCCAGTTGTATTCTCACCTTACTATTTCATTAATTCAAAGAAATTTATATTCAACAAAGGTAAGTCTAAAAATCTATTAATTTATAGACTACTTATTAAATCTATTATTAATATAAAACAGAAAGTTTCTAAAAAAAATACTGGTCTGTTTCAAAAGTTATTTAAAAAATGTACAGATCCGCACACAACACTGAATAATATTATATATATTATATAAAACAATTTAATTTAAATAGAAATTTGTAGCTGGCTGAAGTTCTATACACAAACAATCGAATTTAACGGACCTAGAGAGTTCATATAATGGCATGGAACGTGACATTGTCTCAGCACGTGACACAATGAAATTCCTTCATTCTAAAAAAATGTTTGGCCTGATAATCATATTAAAAAAGTCACTAAACAGATCTACAAGCTCCTAAATAAATTGCAACAAAGATCGGTCTTTTACCTCCCCCAATAGACCCTCGTAGCTTAAAACAGATGGTGAGACCATGTGAATACTGACCGGGAGACAGGAGCCCTTCATCTCACGCAGGTCGATCTTGCGGAACAGCTCGCAGACCAGCAGCTCGTGCAGCGCGGGCGCGCGCGAGCTGAAGATATGCTCGATCAGCTCCACTGCCTGGGAACACATGCTGTCATATCATATCAAAGGAAAAACCATGCCTAGTCCTTCTAGAAAGAACATGCATATTTCCAGAAATCTGTAAGTTAGTTTTAGAAGACCAAGGGATATATATAGATATATGCATGTTCTTTTTAGAGGACCATGGATTTATAACTCTGCATAAGTTAGGATAGCCTAAAACCTCATGCTTAAAAAGTACCTGTGATGTATTTGTTGAAAAACTGCATTGCCACATGTCGTGTACTCCTGTAAAAACTGATTTAAAGGTTACACCACTGTCTATTGTACAGTTCTTACGTGAGGGTATATGGACGCGAGTTCATCCAGCAGCGCCATGTCGGTGTCCTGTCCGGCGCACATCTCGAACAGTACGTGGCCCAGTGACAGCACCTCCGCCAGCTCCGGCGCCGCCGCCACCAGCAGCGGGCAGCGCGGCAGAGCACCGATCAAAGTGTTCTCTAGACCTGATATCCTGAAGATAGCAGATTATTGGCGACTGGAACTACTGCTACAATTCATCAAAAAGACGTCAAAATGTGTCGTCATTCCAATTAGGGAGAGAGTGACTCACAACATAAAGGAATGGACATTTTCTTGCTTACAAGGATGATCTCATGTTGGCCAGATTTAAAATTAAAATTTACCTCGCAACTCCATTCTGCACGACAACATTCCCGGTGTGCAGGTGCCTGAAGGGAGGGAAGCCCTTATCCTTCAGAAAGAGCAGGCCCTCCAGGATCTGCCTGCCGAACGTGGCCACCTGCCACGCCGGCAGACCCAGACCCGCCTGATTGTATTTCTTGCAGTAGTCCTCGTTCCACGTACTCTGCAGTGGTTCAACAATTGTTTTACTTTACTTCCACTTTCAAATGCATGTCTTCGCAGGTGTGTACACTATACCTTATAGACGAGATCTTTGAGTGTCCCGCTAGGGTTGAGCGGTGTGATGGTAAGCGCGTGCCCGCTGGCAAGACGCATGTCCAAAGCAGGCAGCACATAGGGGTGGTGCAGCGCACGGAACAACTCGTCCGTTAATCGTCGACAGCGCTCACTGCATTCCAGTGGGCACTTACTGCTCAGCGGCACCTGAACAGGATATACGCGCTATAAGTTCTTCCCCTGAGTCAGAGCACGCGAACACCTTTGACTAAACTATCGCACAACCGCACAACTGTTTCTCGCTTTGATTCCTATGTGCTTATATGGAGGTGCGCACAATACTCGATTTTTAGTTGTGCAACTAAACAGTCGAATGGGCTGCGAAACAATCGACAATCGAATAACAGTTGTGTGATCGTTTAGTCAAAGGTGTGCGCCCGATCTTGTACAGTAAAAGAGTTGAGTTTAGACATAACGAACTCACCAAAGAAAGTAGTCTGTCTGTTTTAGTAGAGTTGTCGTATATTATGAACCAGTGCTTGTACGGTCGAGACCCGATCGCTCCTAGTTGAGTCTTTAATTCGTACCTAAAATAAAACTCATGAATTTACTACAGAGATACATTTTCTATTTTTTAATTTGGTTACTTCTTTAAAAGGTTGAAAGGTTGCTGAATGTATGTATTGTTGTTTACCTAGAAGTCTGTGAGAGGTATTCTGAACATATCGCCAATGCAACAGAACTCTCAAATGATGCCTCAACTGTCCTGTGAAAATAAATGTTAACTTTTATGTCTTGGCTTTAGCACCATAACCAATGTGTGTTCAGTATTTATGATTTCAATGAATTTAGAGACAAATCTTTGAAGGCAGAAAGCGAGTGGAACTAAAGAGAAAAGTTACTCACTTGGGGGAGGAGGTAGACTCAGAGGGCGAGGACTTGCCGGAGCCACTAATCAACGACTTGTTGAACAGCAATTTTGCAAGCGAGTCGATCTTCTGCGCGACCAGTGGCGTCCGCTCACAGTTCTCTTCTGTTTTAGCACATATGCATATTTTTTTGAAAATCGTTTTATCAAAGTACGATATTTCCCAATATATTTATATTGATAGTTAAAAGGATTTAACAATAAGGACGTTAGTTATGAGTGTGGTACACATGTAGAGGTAGACCTAAAAAGGGATGAATTGCGTGAAAGGTGACATGATCAAGAAGGGGGTGATGACTGAGGTGACGGATGATAGAGTTATATGGAGGACGAAAACCCGGTGCGCCGACCTTATAGAAGCAGGATAAATTAGGGGAGATGATGAGTTAGAATACTCATACCTTCACTCTCGTCTCGATCAGTAGACACGGATCTCATTTTAAAGGCGTTCCTCTTCTGCGCGGCAGCTATAGACTGAGGATTGAGTTCCGCAGCTGACTGCGCCCGGCGACACGCTACTCTCTTCTTCTTCTTTCTGTAACTAGATCTGGAGCGTTCCTGGTAGAATCTATCGTGTCCTGTAGTCTCCGACTCTCTGTCTCTACCTTCAGCGTTAGCCTTCAAATGCTGATACAAATTGAACATCTTATAATTCCTTACCACATATAGTTTTAATTTCTTGATTATGTATACCATTAAATAGTATTATATACTTTTATTACGATTATAGACTAATATTACGATTTTTTTCACAATACTGTTGGAACAATGTAATGACTGGTAGAGTTTGCTCTATATGAGCGGTCGATCGTGTCTGCTCGAGTTCCGACTAATTGAAACCCCTCAAGTATCGTTTAGTTGCGAAGACGAAGACACGTGCTATGTAAACTTGATTTTGTTGTTTTGTATGACTGGATTAAAGATTTACTGTATTACCAAAAATATATGTTAGACACAGGATATATGTTTCATCATAAATATGTTCATACTTCGTAATAAGTAATTTACTATTTATTAGTCTTAATCACATTTCGTAAGTTTACGCATAATGTTTGGATAGCAATGTTTTTTTTGAATTACGCGCTGGCCGCTAGTCCCGCTTTAAAAAGGTTGACGTGTGTTTAACATAAAATGTATTTGAAATATATTGTTTTTTTTATGGTAAAGCCCTTATACTTGGGTTTGTTGATAATATTTCTTTGAATGTACTGATGTTACTGATTTAAATACAGGCATATAAAAGAACCTTTTAAGTGTTATACAGTTACTCCTCTCCTCCTCCTCCTCCTCTATTTGTTGTCTCAACATTTTTGAGATATGTTTTTAAACATTTGAAACAAATTAGATTACCTATAACTTTAGTAATTCCAATCGAAGGACATATTAATACAACTTTTTTGTTTTTTACTGACTGTGAAAGTTTAAATATATATTAATACAGTTCATTGTCAATTCTCGTTCCTTAGTACGGCTTCAATGGTACAGGGAATTGTACGCATGAAAACTCGCCTTGAAAAACGAATAGTGCCGATTTTGTTACCGGCAACTCGTGTACGGCGTCTTTGGAGTTAGTCCTAGTTTCAATATAAGGTTTAAAAAATTGATATATTACATTTGTAAATATACTTTATTTACGGTCATTTTTCTTGTGGTTATCGGTCACTGATGTATTTGTTTAATCGAATTAACAGGCGATGTTTACGATTTACCGATGACATAGACGACCAAGTAAATGCGCGCCGTTATTTAACGCGATTAACAGCGTCATAAACTGTATTATAGTATATGACGCGGGTAGTCTTTGTAAACATGTTATTCTGATTAATTAAGTGCAAAGTTGTCTTCATTTGTGATCTTGTAATTGCTTATTTCTAAAACTACATGCTTTCGACGTCGCCAGGTTAGGGGGATAGTTGCTCCCTCCTACGGAAACTTTAAAAATGTAAAAAATAACTGCTTCATAATAATAAAATGCTTAAAGTCCCTATAGATACCACATGTAAGTTTCATCATTAAAAAAAAATGTTTTTACGAATTTTTGAGACGACCCTCCCCTTACATCTAATTTATCGGCTGGCAACGCCCTTGCATACTTATTTAAGTTCATTCTAAAGCATGTCAAATAGCATATTTTCTTCAACTTTGTTGTCACTGAAGTTTTTATTTTATTATTCTTTCATCGTTATGAATTTTTATAGGTAGTAAAATAATAAACGAACATTAACAAAGACTTTATTAACAATATTCTCTCGCTAAAATTAGTCACAAATAAAAATAAAACTGCATCTATAAAAATATAGCTTTATCAAATTCAATAACTATTATATCACATGTTGCGTTTGTATTGATGGAATTTTATAAGTATTGAACGTAGACAAATAAATACATTTATGTCATGTGACATCGCGCCAAAAAATATACGACCACAGATCAAACAAAGAACCATAAAGACCATAAATAAAAAAAACAATTCATTTAACTTCGTTTAACGTAGAATAATTTAATTATAAATATCAATCATTATTTATTATATAAAAATATAAACTTAAAGAAACGTGTTTTTGATTACATTTTGTCTGTTGCAATAATTATAGCATTTTTTTCAATTTTGAGCGTATTTTTTGATGTTAAACATTTATGGCAACATAGGAACTAAAACTATTGTGCATTTAATAGCAACTACTTTTCAAAGAATTACATACATAAATGGAATTATAACGTTTTGTAAATCTTTTTAAAGCAAAATATTTTTCGGACAAAAATGCCAATGAAAAAGGGTTTTATAGAACACTGTCACAGGAAAAAAGAGACGATAACACCAAAAAAATATCAAATTATCCATTTCTGTATGCAAGATCTTTGTTATTTACTAAAATTGAAGCAGAAAGTTTTCTATGTAAAAGCGTCTACGTAAAAGCGAAAAAAAAATACTGAATCTAAATTTAGTTTTACACTTGCAAGGATATTATTTGCATATATTTTGGTATACTCAAGTTAAATTGTTTTGTGAGTAATCATACATAATATAATCTTATATTTACTTACATCATGTAAAACACTTTACTTTGGAGCTGTGGTATTCGATACCTTATAAAATCTTTTAAAACTATCAGTATCTGTTTTGTTGTACAAAAATATACTTTAAGTTTATTAAGTAAAGGCTGAATGTCGCTTCCTTGTCAAAATACTTTCAAAGAATAATAATATTTTGAACTTATTTTTGAATTCTAAATGATATTTAATCTTTGATAATTTGACAAAGAGTAAATATCACTTCTATAGCCAAAGACTAAAATAACTTTTTGTTATTATTCGGATGTTTTGTTTTTAAGATTTTAATGTGATTTGCGACATTCAGTTTCAAGTACATCCTAATAAAATTTGAAGTAAACAGTATTGAGCTGTTCGAGGAATATAAATGTGAGTACGGTGTGTGGCCCGAGGCGGGTGTAGTATGGCAGGAAGCCCTTCCAGAGGGAGAAGACGCCCTTGTTGCGCAAGATGGAGGTCACCACGGACAACTGGCTTTGACCTTTGGCTGCGTTTTGAATTCTGGAATGAAAAATATTATACTTAAACAAAGATAACTGGCTCGATGAGAGGCGCTGCTGTCGACTTATTCTGTCAGAAAAGATATAAAACCTACATAATCATAGAAAATGGCATAAAAGAAATAACATGACATGACAGCTACTGTACAAAAAGCATTTTGACATTGACAGTAAGGATCTAGTGTCATCATCTTTCTCCTTATCCTACTTCCGTAGGGTCGGCGCAACAGGTTTTTGTCCTCCACATAACTCTATCATACGTCTTCTTAGTCATCACTCCCTTCTTCATGTCACCTTTCACGCAATCTATCCATCTCTTTCTAGGTCTACCTCTACCGATGTACCTCTACATTCATAACTAACGTCCTTGTTACATGCGATTCTTCCCTCCTCATAACATGAATATACCATGCCAACCTTTTACTTCTTACTTCTCTACCACTGGAGCTACTCTCAAACTTCCTCTATTTATATTATTGTATTATACGAAATGAGTATTCATTTCGAATTTTATCCATTCGTGTAGTAAGGCGCTAGTGTGTTGTCTTAATTTAGTTTGGCTTATTCCGGGTCAAATAACTTAATCGGTCTTTACCACTGATAACTATAAATAGATAGGCTATACTAACTGGATATTGTGTTTTGATTCCTCTTTTTTCATTTTTTTAATACACCATAATTTTGCAGCAAATAATCTTACCCTAGGTTAATTAAAAAAATGTTTTTTTTAGCCAATTTCATGTGAAATAGCAATTAAATTATGAAGCAATTATACAAGATTAAGGCCATTTTAATAATGATAGTAATTTAAATTATAAAAATAGCAAAAACAAGGAAAAGGTAATATTGTTACAACATTTGTTTAATTATCGTTAGAAGTCTATTTCAGATAATTTTTCGTTACTATTTCTGTACATGTGTAGACAAATAGCAAAAGAAATGAAGTATTTAAGCACCAGTTAGTAATTACGTTTTCAAATATCAATTAATGCATTATTTACCACAAAAAGTGATTTTATAGTATAAACAGTTTTTTACACACTATGATGGAATTTTAGACCAGAAGTCACTCCAATCATTTATACGATTCTTCTCATTTAGAACTGACCAATTTGGTGACGGTACATCGGGGGCTAGCCAATTAAAATCATCCAAACTATCCCAATTGTTACTGTTTTTATCTAACGAGGACATATGAAAATGCTTCTCCAAATCCTCGTAGACTAAATTATATGGCGCTGTTCTGATCTCCATACAGTCTTCGACAATACCTTTACTTGTTACGTGAAGATATATATCACAATTCGTAGAACTATGCATACGTAATTGTTGACAAGCTGTGACTATTTTACAATTCGTGCACTTCTCAATAAACACAGAAGATGTAACTGGGCCAGATAAAACAATACAGTTATCCAAATTTGTCATATGCAATGTCCCCATGACACCTTTCAAACCGATTGTGCAATTCTTTAAATTCCTCAATGTCACATCTCGTTGGAATAACACATCATTTTCTAGCAATAGAACCTTCCCATCTTTAGAATCGAAACCGAATAACTTATCATCCCATTTGTTGCTGTCAATCTTAGAACCATCCTGTTCATCTGATGATTGTTTCTGGTTGTCTGATTTGGGAAGTTTTTTCCTTGTGAATCCAAATTTTTTCCGAGGGACAAATTGGTCTTCTAATTCGTAACATTTTGATTGTAAAGTCTGTACAATGCCCAAGTATTTCCGCATATTAAACTCTTTGAGGAAGAATGATGAAGTGACAACATATTTTTGCAGTTCGTTGACTTCTCTTTTAATATTGTCAAAATGAGCAGGTAATAATGAAGTTTCTAACGTCGGTACTTGAGATAGCAACTGTTCTATATACTCGGATCTGATTTTAAAAGCTCCTGAGAAGAAGTCTTCATTTTCATTAGAAGCATCAACTTCTTCCCTGGCCTTGTGTGCCTTTTGTAGTTTTTCTATACGTTGTGCGTCCCTCCGACTTAACCTCTCTAATACTGAATGCCTATCGCTCATTTCTTCAACAACTCTTCAATCTTCTTATTTAAATCGGAATCTTGTTTAGTTGCTTCTTTAAGTACAGCTACAGTGTCACGGGAGAATTTCCTTGTGTCAGTATGCTTGGAGCCCTCGTCAAACTAGAAATAGAAAAGTAAGTTAGATGTCGAAGAAAAAAGGAAGAAATGTTCTTGTGTCATGATTATGAAAACCTAAACATAATGTAATGAATAAGTTAAATATCCACATATGATCAAACTTGATGAATCAAAATAGAAGGATTAAAAGTACATTTCTTTTATATGGTACTGATTCTGCTAATATTTTTATTATCTCAATGTGAGCAAAGATAACTTTTCAGAAATTGCAGTAAAATGAATTAACTAATGAATGAACTATTGTTTAATTTGAAAGGGACAAGTTGTGATGTTGCATATTTAATTATTGTAATTCTTAAATATTTACTCCTATAGCCATATAATGTTGTCATGAGATTCCACTTATCCATTCTCTCAACAAAAAAAAATCATTAATGGAAATCCATGGTTAGCTACACTGATGAAATGAAATGAATCAAAATGAAGACTTGATAAAATTCCTCTGAGGACAATTTAATACATACAACTAAATTAAATTTTTTGCCCTGATTCTGAATTAAAAAACGTCCAGTCTTACTAATAAAATTAACCAGTCACCACCCAATTCTCAGTATAATAACTCTCTTGGAATATATAAAATCTCTTTGCTACATGCAATCCCCTTATCATATTTAGCCAAACCTTTACAATAATAAACTTTATTCAAGTTTATATTTTAACATTATTTTTAATAGACAAACATTTTTTTGTTAGTCCTACTTGTTGTAGGTTTAACACAAAACAAAGTTATTTACAACATTTAAAAGCCTTTAGATCTAGTAACAAGTTACATAATTCCAACAGATTGTCTATAGCTAAGCCCAAATCAGTGACCAAACAACCAATGCAATACATTGAAATATAATGACCTTCTTAAGCAGTTCATCATCAGGTTTGACCACACAGTAAAGTCCATAACCGATGACTCCAAATGTGAATATCCAAAAACCGGACTTAATCGCAACACTCATCTCACCAAGTTATATCTTGCCTTCGCTAGACCACACTTTTTGATCTAACTCACGGGTCTTTTGACCGCCAATGTATTCTCCAATACCGTAATATCCTTCCAAGATAAAGTTGTAATTATTGTGCATATACAGACGGAAATCTGCAATTTAAAATATGGTTTGTAAGTCTAAATATAATTTAAACACTTTATAACAAATAGAATAGTAGAATGACTAGAATATAGAAGTTCGAATTGTCAGATTAAAAATATACAGTTATTTTGCCATCAACATTTACCTTTTAATTTGTTGCGTACTTGAAAACTAATGGGTACTTTAACAGTATAACTAAAATCTTTGCTATAAAATTATTAAACCTACCTCTATCGGTATTCAACTTGAAGTATAAACCGTAGGATATTGCAAATCCGATAGTTTCAGCAACAAATACAGTCCCAAGCGTATAAGTGAAAAATCTTTTGTACGCCGGTTTCGGAGTTTTTGTAAGCATTATACGATTTTAGAGTCTAAATTATTAAATCCCCCGATCGACCGAAAAATGAAAGAAATTTAGAACAAGATGTCGCATGCGGTGACGTAAGAAACAGATAAGATAACTACATGTTTTGCACAGACTAAAAATAACTACCAATTAAACGAAATTACAAAGCAAAACAATGCCGTAAACAGTTTTATAAATTCTATATTTATCAACAGGTATTTTTTGTTTTAAAAATAAAGTTAAAATAATAAAATCCCAAATAACCTAGTTGTCCAAAGAGGATATAAAAGTTGTCGTGATTGGTCGTGATGTTTATTTGATAAATAGGTACTTTGTACATGACAACATTGTAACTTTAACCGCGCGCGCGAAAATTGATTTAAGAATTGAACAAACAAGGAAACAAGCAGCATTTTCTGAAGGATTCACGAACGATTTAAGAAAACTTCATTTTTTTTTAAAGTTAATATTTATTTATTGGTACAATAAACTATAACCAATTCAGTTCCGAGTTTCAGTGTAATTTAGTCTTCAGTATTTATTCTTGAGCTGAAAATAAGTAATTTCTTATTTCAGTTAAATTAATAAAATCAAAACATATTGTAAAATTTTTGAAATAAAAGTATTAAAAAAAATCACCAAACGATACCTTCGTTATCTTCATCATCGCAACTGTCTGTACATGCACGTAGCTCCGTAACTGAATACTTTTCAATGCAATCTTTAGGTATACGTTTGCTCAGAGGTCCCTGAAAATGAATAGATTAAAACACGTTTTTAACAAGATACAAAACGGTGTAATTTTACATTTTGTTGAGCAATTTTTAAAAGTAATTCTTACAATAAGCTCCACTGGCTGATTATTGACCATGTGATGCCGGAATCTCATCTGGTAACCCTCGATCTGGTTTTCTACGCATTCCCCCTCGCACGACAGCCACTCATCCCAGCCCGACATCGGACAATTGGGATCCGATTCTTCAGAAGCGATTTCCATGCTAGTCCTAAAACAATCAATTTATGCTGTAAAAACCACTATCACAAATGCATGCTTTTAAGAGTTATACATATGTATTATGTATACTAATTGACTTACTCTTTTTGTGAAGTCGCTGGCGTAGTGGCGTACGCTTTTTCTGTCTCCTCGACCTCTGTTAACCAAGGATTACATTAATACGAAAAACGGAGTTCTCTAAGTTACAGATTTTTAACTTTGTCTTATGGTATGTTGCTCTTTTTCGTCTTACCTTCAGTCTCAGTGGCCTCCGACGTAACCTCGGCAGTAACTGTGCGCGCATACGTTCGTATGAGGTCGAACTGCAGCCGAGCGAACGGACGGACCTCTTCCTTGGGCACGGAAGGGTTGATTACCGCCGGAGAAATCGGTTGAGGCGGCATTGTCTCATCGTTTGAGGACTGAAAATAACTGGAATTTTACAACCTCAACCCCTAAAATGAATACTTTTAATAGCTCAGAGATCCACACACGGGTCTAGGCATTGAAAATAGCATCGTTGACAAATACGCTTGTTTATGGTTTCATTAGCAAATCTCTTGTGTGTACACCTAGATGAAACTATTTGTGTTCAGCAATTCGTATTGCGTGACTTACTTCAAATTTCTTCCCGCTATCAGTGCCGGCGTCCATTGGATACAGATTGAGGGTAAGATTGTTCGCCCAGGTGCCGGTCCTGACGTCACACAGCTCCATGTTGGAGACGCCGAGGAACCAGTCAGGAGAGGGGATGAGCGCGGTGACCAGAGACACGAGGTGATGCTCGCGGGTCACACGAAACATTGAAGTCGTCATCATATTCGTCTTTTGTGGCGCCACCGCTTTTATTATTGTCCGTATGTTGCGACCTAGCTATAAAAAATAAATAAGTTAAATAACTCAATCCAGCTTTTTTTTCAATTTCAAATCAATATTTCCGTAAATGGTATCATCTAACTAGTTAATTTCAAAACTTGGTTTTCTTACCTGTTCCATAATCTCAATCTCTAATTGCGTTGTGTTCCCTTGCTCTGCCAATCTCTTAAGGCCTTCACTGGCGTCGGAATTGTACTTGAACACGTTGAACTTGCTATTGTGTGAGGCACCAACAACGGCGCTGAATCTCGCCAAATCCTCGGACTCGGGGAACATCTTGGAATGCGTATTGTATGACCACATGCCTTCGAAAGTAAGCTGGAAGAGATACCTCTGTTAGTACATGTTACATTTAATAAATAAAAACACATAGCACAGTTGGGTCTTGTTGAATTACGAGTAAGAAAGTAAAGTAAAGACCACCCGTCTACTCTTATATTTAGAAAAGATCAATCTTTGGTTCTGAAATGGCTTTTCACCTTTAATATATACGTACTAAATAGCGCGCGTCCTCCGGTTCGTTTCCACTGTCAAAACTTGGTACCTCAATGGGGAAAAAATATTTTCGATGTACTACTAGTGGTAACCGACGGTTAATAGACATCAGTTCGGTATTCCTTAACCAGTTAGTAAAGTAAATCATACAAAAACTGTGTGGTTATGCAGTTTGTATACCCACAAATATTTAAATCTTGTCTTGTAATGTGTTATGCTAAAATGAATCTTAATGAAAGGTGTTACAGTTTATAATCGTTTGAGTGTTGCTACGGATGTTAAGACCTTATGAGATGTAGTGAGATAGGCTTGGTCATTGCGAAACGCGATTTAGGTCACAGTATAAATAAGTTCGCAACTTGAATGAATCGAACTCGTGCTGAATGTAGAGTAAGCAACGAACAGAGAGTTTTATAAATATTCAAAATAATCAAATGTAAAATATGGCGGTTTTATAATTAATTAAATGTTGCTCGCCACTTCGCCTTCGTGAAATTAAAATCATAGCCTATGTTACTCACAGATAAATTACCTTTCTAACGGTGAAAGAATTTGTAAAATCTGCCCAGTAGTTTTTGAGTTACTTCAATACATACAAAAATACAAATCTTTGTTCTTTATAATATTAGCACAGACTAGCTTTTGCTTGCGACTCTGTCCACCAGGAATTAAGAAAAAAACAAAAGCAAGTAGTCTATGTGTTCTTTGTAGCCTGTACGCCAAACCATTTATTGGCGCTTTTGAACTATTAATGACTAGCTGTTTCCGTGTGGCTTCACTCACATGATACAAAAACGTTTTTATTGTTTACAATTGTCAAAATTCAAATGCTCTGGTGACAACGAAGGTTTTGGTATTGGCTGAGAATTTAACCTTGCTTCTTTGCTGCTATTGGCTGGTTTTATCTATACAAATATAATAAAGCGTAAACACACAACTTCGTGACGTAGAATGTCAGCAATCACAGCATGTTTTTTAATAATTCTTTCTTTAATAAAAAGCCCTACACTTACGACACGCTATGGGCTAAATATTTGCACGCTATAAAACTTAGACGTAAATAAATTGGAAAAACCCTTGATGTGGGAAAGGGATCATAAACTACAAGCTGCCAACATTAAGGAAGGAAGATTGCCATGCCTTCGTTGTCATTTGTGCATTTGAATTTTGACATTTGACAAATATAAACAATAAAATAAAGTTTTTATAATTTCACGCGGATGAAGTCACCGGGAACAGCTAGTTTGTTGATAAATAAACAAGGGTGTGACTGAAATCACAGATCGATATTTAAAACAAGGTGGGCTTTCATTTAGCACTCTACGTGACGTGCATTAAATTACTCAAGGGTTATATTTTGTTATGTCTGTAGATAGCTACACTACATATCAATGCAACATCGAGCGACAATTCTGGCGCACAATAAAAAGGCTCGGCTGGTGGGAAGTGATCCGACTATAGTATTATTCTTTATGTAGCCAATTAATTGTTACTAGTCTAATATTTATGTTACAATCATTTAACGGTCAAGGGTCTTTTTGACGTGATAACGTCTTGGAAATCGATTAACGCCCGTTGTACGTATCGACATGATTAATTTTTAAATCGCTTCCAGCTATTCTTAGATGCTTAGATCTTTAAAACTACGCAACGAGATTCAATGCAGTTTTCTTGACAAACAGGGTGATTTAAGAGTAAAGTGTACATGTATAATACAGAAATACTGATAGTGTTAAAGATTATTAATGTAATGTAAATAACCACATTTTCAAATCAGCATTGGATCCGTGCGAAGCCGGGGCGGTTTGTTCTAATGTTACGTTCAAATTCACATAGAAATTAATATTTATAAAGACAATTTTAAGATATAAAACAAACTGGCCCCTTGGCATAGAAGTCGAAGAATCGCTGCAAGTCATTTGTTGCCTCGGGAGTGTATATATCGTGCCCTGTGATTCA
>JAOCNA010000007.1:1275057-1294392 GCA_026546675.1 Papilio helenus
GCACAATGAAACGTAAACACGAGTGACGACTCAACTCCTTGTAATACGCGCCCTCGTAAAACTTAATGCGTATGCTTGAACGAGAATTTTTTTGTTGCTCGTCCTTTGGTGATATTAGTTTTCTTACAGGAATAAGCTGGGATGTATGTACGTTGTTTATACGAGTATTATCGGTATAAAGTCTGCGATTGTATTCCGATTTATAGTTTAAAAAATAGAAACGAATATTAAAAATGTTGTGAAGGTTAAAGTTAGCAATCTATATTAAATTTTAGCAAAGTTTATGTCAATCTTCAATGAGGTCAAATCGCAGCTTGGGAAATGTTTACAAGAAACAATACAGTCTCGTAGTAAACCGATACTAAACGACCAACTTATTGGACACACGATTCGCAAACTTTGGACCAGATTATCGCAGATACACGCCGGATTTATTGCTATTGTACTGTTAAATGTTCGCTAATATTTCCCCGTCTGGAAAATTTGTTCACCGCTTTTAAGTTTAGTAAGTTATTTTTGTACATTTCCGTTGAGATAACGTCTAGAATGTTGCGTTTGAAATTATTTGAAGTAATATTTTTGATATAGCCCGATTATAGTTGGAATTTAATGTATTTTGAAATCACATAGGATTTCTACAACCGGTTTTCGTAATCCTCCAATAGTGGTAATAAACTACATGCCAATTATTACTTAAAAAAAACATATTTTTACCTTAATTCCCAGCTGTAGCCGCACGGCGTCGCCCTCGCCCCCGCCTCGGTCCAAGCAACAAGCCCTAACTATATCACAAGCTTCCACCTAGCTTAACACTAAATCCTAACCTAACACAATTGACACATCAACAACGATCGGTAACATCACTTAGCGATAACACTAAATAAAATTTTAACATTAGTTAACGTAACAATGAAAAAAAAATCTCGACTAAACGCTAAATTAACAAAAAGGGAACTTAAACATGATCTGTTCGCGTCTTATTTACATTGATAAAACCTAAACCCGAATCGAGATTATCCGAACGTAGACTTATTTACGAATAGGTTAGTGTCGGCGCGTTTAGTCGCGTGTTCAATGGACCCAGGAGGGGGCTACGGAGTAAGGGGTGCGGGGCGCGCCGCCGCCAGACAGCGTGGTGGGCACGGGCGGCGCGGGCGCCTGGAACTGGTTCTCCGCTTCCGCCGCCATCGCACTGTGCTGCTGCGGGAAGTTGAAGTCCAACGTGCCGTCCATGCTTAGTTCGTGTTTTATGACCTGAGAAAAAAAATATCAATGAAAACTTTCTTAAGTTAAGTAAATAATAAGCTCTTCCCGTGCGGCTTCGTCCGCATGAAATTATAAAAACTTTATTTTTTTAATTTACATTTGTCAAATTTTCAAATGCACAAATGACAACGAAGACTTTTGGACATTGTATAACAATTACCGTTACCATAGCAACCTTGCTTTTTTGATGTCAGCTTGTAGTTTTTGTCCCTATCCCACATGACGGTTTTTTTCCAAATTATTTACTCCCTGTGTTTAATAGCATGAAAATACATATAGCCTAAAGCGTGTCGTAATTGGAGGGCTTTTTAATAACATCTTACGTAACTAAGTAGTGTGTGTTTATGTTTTATTATGTTTAATTTAAGGCATTACCTCATCGACATTACAGTCGAATTCGTGCTCCAAGGCCTCTATGTTGAGATCTTCCGACAGGCCGGTGTTGAGCGCGCCCATGATCTGGCCCATGACGGTGGTGGGCCCGATCGCGCCCGCCTGCACCATCATGCCGCCGTTCATCAGCGCTGGATCCGTCGTTACCATGCGACTTGTGCTCTCTATAATGGTAACTATGATAAGACATTGATTAACTTCGTAATCCAAGGAAGTATCCTGCAAAGTTAAAAAAATACGACTAAAAGCGAAGTGAACTATCTAATATGAAGCGCCAATAGCCTAATGGTTCGGGGTACGGACTACCGATCTTGCGGTCGAGGGTTCGAATCCCACCATTCGACTATTGTCATGAACCATATCCTAGCACAAGCCTAAAGCTTAGTAGGAATGGTTAAAGGAAATATTAGTAAATTAACAAAAAATGTACTAATTTTTTCACAAAAAAAAAATAGAAGCGAAAAAGTCAAATACGTTGTAGACTGAGTAATCTTTTTTCTCAATTTACTTGCGTTTTATAGCAATTTTATACAATAGAAGTAAATTTGTAATATCATGGTTTTAAATTAATCTAAGTAAGAAGACCACAATAATATTGAATGAACATAAATGTATGATTTCCATCAGTTTTATGGATTTTAGATTCATCCAACTAAGGCGCCATTTATATCGGCACCCGCAGCGACAGCGTTAAAGCAAAATTTATTATTGTGTTTTATCGTGCATGAACGATAACGCATTATACGAGGAAACAATACATTTAGATTTAGAAATGTTCATCCATTTTAGACAAAAATAGGTACTGAAATGACGACCAGAAGTTTTATAAATGTTATAACATGTGTTCAAATTATTACGCAAATTCAAACTCTTGAAAGAAATTTTTGTATCTCTTGAAAAATGTTGTTTGTGGTTTTTGATACTGATTGCTAAGAAGCAAACGCAAAACATGTTCTGAAAAGTTATTACTTTACGTAACTTAACGATCTCCCTTCCTTTCCGTCTTATTAAGAATCAGTACTCAGGATAATTATTTATCATACAAATCTATACATATAATAAAATTGGAGTGTCTGGAGTGTATCTGTTTGTAATATCAAAAGAAAAATCCTAGATTTCGGGATGATGGTGTATTTGCGTTGCTGATAACGAAAATCGTATTTAAAAATATTTTTTCTGTCTGTCTGTCCGCAAGCCGCGTTTGTCGAAACAAACTATCTTCGGGTAAACTCCGAAACGGCTGGGCCGATTTCGACCGGACCTTCACTGGAGGGTAGCTGACATAGATGGCCATATTATAGGCTACTTTTTTATCTTAATATTGCGTGGACGAAGTCGCGGACAACAGCTAGTATATATAAAAAACAGTTTCCCAACTCTCTGATAATGATAACCTATGTTTTGTTGATAATTTTTAAATGTATTTTGAAATTGTATGTTTTGATTATTGTTTGTAATTAAAAATAATTGTTATTGTGATTTATCAGTATGGTTAATTATTGTAATTATCGTATATATTATCAACAAACCTTGAACTATCTGAGTAAGGTCCGTGCTCTTATTATGGTCTTATATATAAGTCGAGGAGTTGTAATGTATATATGCAAATAAACATATCTACATTTATACAGAGAAGAATTAAAAAACATAAAAATGATTTCAACAATTTTATTTTCAATGATTACAGATACTTATAGCAATAATTGTACAATTTACAGAGAATATTGTTCATAAATGTTGCGTGTGGCATTTAAAATACAAACGTCTTGAGTATAACTAATATAGAACTTTGTGACATAAGTAATATGTTTATTAAAGCTATTTAAAATGACATTAAATGATGAAATATCAAAAAATTAACAAGGTACACAAAAAACAAATAGTGTTATAAAATTTGATTTTTTTATATGAAATTGTCAATATTTATCTGATAGTGTACATCACCAATCTGTCCGATTAAGTTATCTGTACGTCAGTGTTGAAATCTTATTAAGCATCTGTCAGTACTTGTTTAAAAAAAATAACAGAAAAAAAAATCGTGATAAAATAAATTGGACATACAATATTTACAAACACAAAATAGATCACAGTAAAAGTGAATTTTCAACTGTCGTATCGAGAACATACCTATCTCTGTTTTTTCCAGAGACAATAAGAGAGATGGCAACGGTTGAAACTCACCGTTATATCAACAGTTTATACAGATATATAGTCAGGGACTTGTATTTCCTACCCACTACTTATACGATATTCGATCTATTGGGAAGCGAATTAATTCCTTTCTACATCTAACAGGGTCCAAAGCTCTGCACGTCAGTACCCGAGCACTGCAGGAGACACAAGTTATTATACGTGTTGCCATCTGTTCCGCAAACTGGGAAGTAATTCCTCGCGCAGGAACACGATGGAAGATTATTCGCGTGTTCTACAACGTTGACTCTATTGTCACAAGGACCCCCGTGCACCATATAGAGGCTAGGATTAGCTTGCGTCGAACACTCCAGTACACAAGCGTTACTATACGTAGCGCCGTCACTGCCGCACACGAATTTAGAGTCTCTAGGGCAAGTGCAAGGGGATATGCTAGCGACTTTAATCTGCCTCTTCTCTCTACATTCACCGTGGTAATTAATACGTAGAGTTGGATCAGCTGTTTGTTGGCATTGGAAATCGCATTCGTTTGCATATGTCTCTCCGTTAGATGCGCATATCGGATTATTCTCGAAGGTGCAGAAGCAGCTGGGTGCTTCCCGCTTGCATCTGCCGACTGACAACAGGTTTACGGTAGGGTCGGATGCGCGTGCGCAGTTCAGCATGCATTCGTTACTGTAAGTTTGTCCGTTGGAACCGCACACCAGCTTTCGCTCACGTGTGCACACGCAAGGCGGTAATGCGACGCTCATGGAAATCGATCCGATCAAGAAAAGAATACCTGAAAAACATCCATTATTAAATTAAATCTATTGTTTATAAATTATAACTAACCTATCTAAACAATTTTATCTTTAAAACGTAATCTTATTAAAAAAGACATGTTTGACGTTAATTTAAATATTGGAACGCTTTTAAATAAATCCATAGACAATAAATATCATTGTTAGTGGCGTACAAATATATATTAAATGTAAATGCACACTTGGTATTCGACTACTGTAAACAATAAACTGTGGATCATCCAGCCAGTTTATAATACGGGTGTTTTTTTTTTATTACTTTATACAACATTTACAGACTCTTGGTCCGTACTCTTTTTTGCACAGTTTTTTTAACGTAATACGAGTGTTACAACAGTGGAAATACACAGATATTCTGCGTATAACTGAACAAATAAGATTTAAAAATTATTAGGAATTTAGTATTTTCGTACATACGTAAAGAATCTCATTAATATTACTCATAGTTTTTAATTTCAACAATTCATTCTAATCCCCTATCATAAAAAATCTTTGTTTAGAAAGTGTGTTGTTCCTGATATCTGATTTTCTTTGACCATTTAATCCTGATTGTGAAAAGATGACTACATAAATAATAATTGCACAGATATGTGCGATTACATGACAACTCTTGTTGTATTTATAATTTATTCAAACCAACGTTAAAAACATAAAATTAAAAGTAAAATAATGATATTCAAGATCGTTAAGCTAGTTTATTCTATTTAAAAACTGTTCAATATTACACCGATTTACTTTAAATTCATACCAAAATTTACGTGTTATTTAAATAATAAAAAAAAGTCTTGCATGCCATGTTACCGGCAAAACTTTAAATCTTTTTGAAAAATCAGAAGACGTTGTTATACAAATATTTAACCAATGTAAATATAGAGATATACAAAATAATATGAATTTAATGATACAAGAGCTTAAACAACTCACCGAATTGATAAATCATTTTGAAGGCCTCTCTTTAGATAATTTTATCAGACACACGTCTTCCCAGTCGGTAATATTATAATGAAGTGTTGAGACAAGCGCATATTTATATACTAACAAAATCAGTGTTCACACGCACTTAGTAACTCGGACGTCTTGTTTACTTTGTAAATCCCCGTTGACGTGATCGATACAGACAGACAAACAGACGAGACTTCGAAGAACACCTGACGCGTTTGCTTTGACCTCGGATAGTTATGATTTAGTCAAATTAACTATTACTATTTAATAGTGTTTAATTACTTTATATTAATAGCGAGGTAAATTAACCAAAATCGACTAATTAGATTTATTCTTATTGTCATTTTTCAACAATTATTATGTGAATCAGTGAGACATATCAAACAGCAAGCATTCATAGTGTTAAGAAAGTTTTTACTGTCAAAACTTATACAATGTATCTTTTTACAAGGAGAATGAGAGCTGACAGTTTTTATTGAATTCTTTCGAGAGGTTATCCATCAAAGTCGGTCAAATAATCGTATGTCTGCTTTAAAAGCAAATTAAACAAAACTTAGATGAATATTCTATTTATACCAACATTTAAAAAAAACTAGATGTCGATCAACAAGTACAATAAAAACTAGTTGCAGCTTAAAGTTATTGTAAAATGTTTAAAATTAATTTGTATAAACAGTTATGTTTTCGCGGACTTTTCACACGTTTAGCGTAATTGTCAGATCAATAATTTACAAAATGATTGCGTTAAACAATAAAAAAATATTAGAATTTAAGCATTTTATAAACTGTTAGTGCGGAGCTGACCTTTACAATTTATTTGGTAGCAATTTTTATTCTAAAAATTGAAATTGTACATAAAAATGCATTTGTCTGTTGCAAAATCAAGTTTAGGCAGGAGTTTTGATTAGTTATTCTTTTTTTTTAATCTGGATGAGCAGTGACCCTGTGACATTCGGTTGAATAAACATTTCTTGCACATTATTAAAAAAAATTGTACAATTTTAGCACTACGTATACGAATAGTAATTATCGATACGAGGAAAACACGGTTCGTGAAACTTGCATTAGTAAACACATCTGATTGTGGACTTGGCAAATGTTTGTCAGCGCCATATTGTTTTGTTCGTCTGGACCTGTGCTTTGTTCGCAGAAAACTGTGAGAAAATCGGGTTTTTCTTCCGGAAGTATTCGCGTTTGTTTACAGCGAGCTTAGAGTCGATTTGTGATGGAATGTCCCAGATAATTATCTTTTTAATTTGTGTTATATTTAATTATACGCCTATAGTTCAGTGGTTGAAATACGTGGATGCAGAGTTTTGGATTCAAATTACTAAAATTTAAACAATTATGCTATATGCAACAAGCAATATGAGCTCTTGCCGATTACTATTAGCAATTTCAGAGTTTTGAAGAAACTTTTAAGGTAGATAGACCATAAGACCTACCAAAACTTAGAACTAGAGAATAACAGTGCAGAATTACATTGTTGTACTTTCATCAAATGCCTTCATAGTTGCCTTATCTAAACAGGTAATTGTTACGATAGTAAAACGCAGCCCAAATTGAGATCTGAAGAATTAATAAAACAAATACAATGCGTAATTCATTAGGTCGTAAATTTTAGTGAGGTGGGAAGTAGAGACATTAATTACCGTTATCCTTTCTTTTGATTACCAAACGGAAGTATCGTGATAGTGTTGCCTGTTAATATATTAACGTGGTGTTTCGGTGAAATTGCAACTTGCACTTGCATTGTCTCTGGTGTTTATTTAAGGTTCAACGTTGTCAAAGTTTCCCGCCAATGGATAACAGAATTGGTTAGTAAATTTTCATCTTACTAAAATATTAAAGAAAATAGATGTAACAATGGATAATAACTTGTTTGTATTTTTTTTTCTTTATATCATAGCTGTGGCTTCCGCTGGGATAGATCTTATTGACTAGAAGTTAGAGCTACTAACTAAATGGCTTAAACCCTACGTTTTATGAATTGTAAAACTTATTTTTGTCAATTAATAAAAATATTTTGCGCTTAACTTACAGATTTCAAAGGTTTATGTTTGACTTCTTTCCTAATGTTTATGTATGGGATAGTTAGACGGACTTATCATTATTTAAAAAATATTTTTTCCAGTGTTTTTGTCTTTATTTTTAATCTACATTGGAGTAAGCGCAAAGCAGGAGCCATGGGCCGACTGGTCGGAAAAACAATGTCCCTGCACTGCAGAATACGAGCCGATCTGCGGAAACGACATGCGTCGGTATAGAAACTCGTGTACCTACGAATGTCGGCTGAACCACCTGTATTATAATAAGCAACGTCTGATAAAATCAATCGATTGTAAATTATTACCGCCATCTACACCTCATTGAATATTGTAATTTTCTGTATAAATGTAGAAAAATCAATAAAATATTTAAATATACGTGTTTATATTTATTTGTTAAATCATAGCGTCAATTTATTTAACAGTGGTAGTCAAAACTAGAACTAGTTGTACGAATGGGCTGACTCGCCCAGTACAATAAAACGACCTTTCATCACAGACGCGTCAAGTGGAAATCCACTTTTCACCAGAAAAGTGTGTATGCTTGAGTCAAAAGAAGTATTTGGTAGAACCAGTGTTTTAGTACCTTTTTTTCTGAATCCAAATTTTCCAAAATACTGGCTGAAATCTTAAGATAATATAAGAATGAACAACATAAAGTAAAACTACTATAGCTAGTACAACTAAAGTATCATATTCCTTGGGTATGTCAACTTAATGTGTACATGATGTTAAGATACGAGGTATAGGATTACAATACGACGTAATCTATATCTATACTAATATTATAAAGAGGAAAGATTTGTATTTTTGTATGTATTGAAATAATTCAAAAACTAATGGGCCGATTATAAAAATTCACCGTTAGAAAGGTAATTTATCTGTGACTAACATAGGCTATATTTTTAATACCACGCGGGCGTAGTCGCGAGCAACAGCTAGTATCTTATAAATAATAAAGTTCAGGTAGAAAACGAACCGAATGACTTGATTCTTCAATTTACAACATGGACGTTGTCAGCCGGTATCTAGGCAAAGGGTGTGCAGCTAATGTTTTATTCTAAGTAGTTTTATATCTATTTTACATTTTTTGCTCCCCTAAGAGGAAGGGCATCTGCCCGTCTCCCTGATGTCGCCCAAAAAAGTCAAAACAACAACTATAAAAAGTATTTTAATAATGTTTGTTACTAAACGAAGATAAATTAAATTGATTATTAAAACGTACGTATCTAAAGGAAAATAATCACACGCAATAAATAAAGACGTTAAATTGTTTCGATCCAACAGTTAAGTAGGTCGTACCGTTTATTGGCTATAACTGGGCGGGAATTGAACGTTTTGTCAGCTTTTATTATCCATTATCGGTTTGCCGGAAACAGTACGATGGTATAACTTACCTGTATATTAAGGTAAAGTTTTGGAGAAAGTGGTACTGGCAGTCTAAACAACGAACTGTAAACACTGAAAGTAGTTGAAATCGCGCTATGGATTATAGAATCGGTTAGTAATTTATTTTTTTTGTGTATATTTTTAATGCCGAAATGTAGTGTGAACTTTGTGAATTCATTTTTTCTAGGAAAATTACAAACGTGCAGCATTCACAACAGTTTGACGACAGAATGGTTAAAAAATGTGATTGGAAATTAGAAAAAAAGCTTGATAATTTTGAATATTGATGTTTTAATATTTTTTTTAAATTTTCAGTAACACTTCTGTTTGTGTTGATGTCATCAGCTCTTGGTGAACCTTGGTTCGAGACAGTGTGGCCGGAATGTCCGTGCCCTAAGATAATGCGGCCCGTTTGTTCCACAAATAATATGAATTTCCACAGCCCTTGCCACTTCAAATGCTACGCTGATGCCTTTCAAATTAAAACCGGAATCAAATTGTCCATTTTGAAAGAATCTGAATGTTAAATGATAAAAAATGTCATAATTTTATTTTTGCTATACCTAAATATGACCAAACAAATTGTTTTCATATATTACAAAAAGTTTATTAACTTTACAAATGATCTTATTCTTAATAAAAATACTTTTTTGGGAAGTTGGTTATCAATTCATCTATATTATGTTATTACTTACCTCATTCAGAATTACTAAAAGTTATCTTTTATATTATGATTTAGTCAAATATATTAAGAAATACAGAACATTATATTTTAAATAAATAAAAAAACAATGTACTCTTAAATAGTTTGCATAATAAAAGCAATCTGATACAATGTAAGTAGTTTTTTTGACCACATCAGTACCATATTAAACTTTGTTACAATAAAATTATATATGTGAGATTTTAGTACAAAGCATTTGTCTTGTTAACACTACACTTGTGCTTAGATAAAATATATAAGAATTACCTAAATTCAAAATATAATAGTTTACAATACACAACCAGGTATATAGTACATATTTATTTAAATATACATAAATATTGTGTTAGAGTTTTGATGGCATTAATTCATCGAACTCAAATCGTTTCCTTAAAAAGTCACCTTTATAAACTTCAGAGGGTAAAAAACATTGTAAAAATAAATGCGTCATTAGTCCAGTAACTCCCCACACTTTATGTTTCTCATACATGAACAATGGTATGGGATGGTTTTGATATTGGAGGTGCGCATGATTTCTTTTATCACATAGCTCTTTCATCGGTACAGTGAATATTTCTTCCACTTCATTAACGTTACGCCGCAACGCTGTCGGATCGAAGTTAATTATTTCGCCAACAACAGGTATGATTAACATGTCTTTATTTCGTCCCTGAACTTGTGGCATTTCGCACCATACGTCTATATTGCCAGCAGGGACGCCAATTTCCTCTTCCGTTTCTCGTAATGCCGTTTCCACTGCACTTTCACCTTCCTCCTTTTTTCCACCGGGAAATGACACTTGTCCACTATGGTTTTTCAAGTTTGAAGAACGAAGTGTATATAATAGATGTACTTCACCGTTCTGCACACATAATGGCACCAATACTGATGCATTGTGTTTAGGTTTTTCTTTATTGAAGAAAAATCCTGGCAGTTCCTTTATATTCGCGACACATCGTTCACGAGCTACGCTAGACAATAATACTTGTGGAGACAAAGACATAACGGGAACTTAAAACCATCTACTTACAGAAAACATTTCTTATCTATAGGATAGGTTCAAAGTTTACTTCCTATAAGGTTTTATCATTGCATACTTTATTATCATCACTGGTGATATTGAATTTGGCAAGTTGGCATTTTAAAGACAGTGACATTGACGGTTGACAGATAACATCAATGTTGCCATTTACCATACTTTTAAAAAACTATGTGCAAAAACTTATCAGGACACGAAATTATTTTTCTAATTCCTAAAAATTATATAGCTATAGGAGTTTAATATTCTCTTTTCGTCCATCTCTAACAAATAATAAAATGATCCTTATCCAAACCACACTCCAGGAAATATTAAAAGTATAAAGTAAAACTGTTGACTCCATTGTTGTTCGGTTAAAAAGAGTTGAAGGATAAATAATATTAAGGATAGTAATAAGATAGGATTCATTTGTGAGCCCGTTTTATTATTTTAGGATACAAAAAGGCTTATTATAGTAAATTTGTATAAAGGTAAAAAAGCTACATATCACAATAGCATATTTTAAGTCTAATATAGGAAAGCGCATTTATTTGTCTGCATTCAAGTCAGGTTATACAAAGAAATCTCACAATCAAAATCGTAGATATATTAACTGGTGAACGTCATTTTACATAATGTATGTAATCATTTTATTTGTTAAAAAAAATTAAAACCACAGGATTTTATAATTTCACGCTAAGATTTTTAATAATTTTAAGTAATGAGAAATTAAAAAACAACAAAGTAAAAGGCATGCAAAATAAAACTCAAATAAAAAAATAATATTTATCCAGGTTTATTTCTTAACATTTAAATTATAATCTAATAACGCTTAATAATCGTGTAAATGCTATGATAATGGCATAACTTTACATAATTATAAAGCATTAATATTTTTTACAATCAAAATTATGTCGAATGACATGTTGATCTCTCGCTGTGTACTATGATGTGTCAGGTCTTTGCCTGAACGTTAAAAAATAAAAATAATGTTGCCAGAAATAATAATGGTCTACGCCAATTTTCAATAAAATAAAATGTAATAATTCACTATGAAAACTTAAAAGATCACAATATTTTGTAAAAAAGGTTTAGTAAGTAATAGCGCATGTTTATCATATATCGTAGGTAACGTTTTGTTTCCTAATTTTTTTTTAATACAACGCTACCTATGTATTATAGATATTTTTAAATTAAATAATGATTTTAATCATCAAATTGTCAAATAAGTCAGACGTCAAGCATTTTAACTAAAGTTAAATAAGTATAAGATAAATAAGAAAGATATAAGTACCTAAAATATACCTTTAAAAAGGTAACTCTGAGGCAGGCAAGAGCGCTCACTGTGATTTTCAAAATAAAACTTTTTAATCTCTGATTTGGCGTATTACAAGGCAGAGGCAGAATTAACAAAATGGCGGTAAAATTTCTAACCTAAACATTTAAATAAACATGGAAATAACATTAAATACTGTAAAATCTTAAATCTAAAACTGTGAATATAATACAAAATGCCTGATCAATTCGTTGTTTGAACAATGAATCTTCTACAAAATGCACTAATACTAGATGAAGTATTTTTAGGTTATGAAAATATTTCTGAAGAGTTTAGATTCGCAGGAATTAAGGTAAACTTTTATAGCACCTCTGCCTGATTTCAAATCAACTTTTTAACAAAGAATAATCGCCATACATAATAAACATACTTTCCATTTGATAAACGAAAATAAGGCTTAAAAAAGCCTTTTAGTTATAAGTTAACACAGCTAAGTAACAATCACCACATTTAAACATAAAATAATAAATTTCGATTACACCGCACACACTCAAATTGCAATGTACTAACAAATTATATTGTTATAGCGATAAAATAGTAAATTTTTAATTTTCTTACAAAATTACAAAAATATTTTTTAAACATTGAATTTGTGAACGGGCCAAGCGGTAAGGTATATCACACAATTCAACTTTTATTTCGGAACATCCCCTGGCACGTTTTTTTATCTAGGGTTGGAAAATATAGACATTATTATGAAAAATTATTAATTTTAACAACCAAAGCGATTTCCAATAGCAATCATACGTCTAGATTTCTATAGAAATAGAGTAAAATAGTACTTAGATAAATAAAACCTTGAAAAGGTATCAATTACTAAAAATAATTATTCAACAAAGGTACACACACGGTCTTTTAACAAAAATAGTATAAACTAAAAAGTTATTTTCATTTATATAAAGTGTCATCTGAAATTTTGGTAAAATCGATATAAATAATGTTTTCGGCAACCCTAGTGACGTCAGCAGCCAACGTGTGACTGCCTGTGACTACGTGTGACTGCGTATGACTGCGTATGACTGCGTATGACTGCGTGTGTACGAGGCCTGTACCGCTTAATGTCTATTGTACCAAGTTTAGATCCGGCTGGCGTCACGGCCGCCGCTACTCCGCGCCGCTCACGTCGTTCACGTCGATCGGAATCGACGTGGTAAATGTAGGCGTCTCCAGTTCTTCGTGTTTCTTCATTTTAAGCGCCTGAAAATTGTTATTTAGTATTAAATTTTAACTAAACACGATGAAACAAGACATAAGTAACTGTTTTATTATTCAATATAACCTAAAAAAGAACTATGTGTAAATTTATGTTCTACATTTATTTTTGTTTATAGAATTTACATATTTGCAATAACAATACACTAGTCTTTATTATCACATAATGTACTTTAGAAAAGAGTATAATTTAATAAAAAAATAAATCAGAATATGGAATAATAAAATGCTTAATAGAATAAGTTAGTTTAAAAAAATAAACATTAGTAAATAAAACCCAACCCGACTCACAACACCGAAGAAGCCTGTTAATATGACGTCGACTGATTTACCATTCCCACCAAAACGAACACATTAATGAAATGAAGCGTTAGGGCTGTTAAATAAAAAGATGCAGAAATCGATTTAAAATCGATTCCTGTAGATTTGATATTAGTACATATAATCGATATTTTACCAGGCCCTTTTTTATTTTAATTTAATATGACAGTTTAGAATTTTGAATAAAATATTATAACCAAGATGAAAATCCATTATATGGCAATTCAAACATTAAATCATAACAAACATGCAAAAATGTTTTTAATTTCATGTTAAATGTTTAATTTAATAAATAAAATATTTTCTGAATTATAAATACTGTTATTTAAATTTCTTGATTACATTAGTATAGTATAGCTATCAATTTAATATAATCATTTTTTGTTGGTTATGGCAACACCATTCTTAAGTAGTCTTGACCAAAATAAATTTTAATTTTTATCCTGCATATTTAATGAGTGGCTAAAACCATTCTTCTATTTTATAAATCACGGAAACTGGATTTTGCCTAAAGACGGTTATGAAACCGCTTCGAATAACTTATACGATTTAATTTAATGCCCAGAATACTTTCTTAGGGCCTAAATTTAAAAGATCTTATAATTTATATATAAAGCAATTAATTGTAGACGCCTTATAGACGCACAATTATTCACTTTACTTTACCGATTGACTTTTAATTAAAAAAAAAAACTTCCACCTCTTACATCAACGAAATATACAATGCGATCCAAATATACAACAGCTCAGCGCTTTGTGCTTCAAGAATTTTAATGTAACAGATAAATTAACATAGAAATATTACAATAATAAAAATAACCTAATTAACAAACTGTCAATGTCAAACCATAGACAATACAATATCTCTATGTTCATTACGTCAGTAAAGCAGCCCGCGCAAACAATTAGGCACGTGGTGATTAAACGCATAGACAATTGTTTTTTTTTAATGAAATGGCGCGAAATGTTTCAGCAAGACAACGCGCAACGTACCGGCTCGTCGTCGATCCTTTGTCGTGTCGGCTTCGGCGACATGAGCAAACCTTTTGTCGACAACTGTTGGTGACAGTGAGAAATATTCATAGTATACATATAACGGATACAATAACCCATAAAAGAACTCCCAATTCAGAAATAGAGAAACAGAAGAGCTAATAGTACGAAAATAGAACCCCATAAGTAAAAATTATATGGCAACATTAAGGAGTAGATATATCTCGCTTTTATTCACTTTTTAGTCACATTTTCATGTAACTAAAGATAAAACAAACAAGAAAAAAATCGTTTTTTTGTAAGAGATAAAAATAAACAAATAAAATACAGATCAAATATAGATTAAAATTCTGCATAGTTATATCAAGTACCAGGAGATGAGAAATAGTGTGGTGTGTGTGGGAGGACGTACCTGCTGCAGCTTGTAGTGGTTGATGATGTCCTGGTCCGCGGGGCAGCTCTGCGTGAACGCGTCCAGCTGGTACATGTGGTACATGTAGCGCCACAGAGCGCGGAAACTCGTCTGCAATACAAGAAACTCAATCAGAACTACTATAAACACACTAACTATTGCCCGTGACTGAAAAAAAACAAAAGTAAGCAGCCTATGTGTTCTAGAAATTTCAACTAGATCCATTAAGTCGTTTCGGACATATCTTCTAACAAAGATCCATCCATCCATCTAAACTTTCACATCTTACTAACAATATCATAAATACTAAAGTTTATATGGATGGATGGATAGAGTTTGTAGCCTAAACTGCTAAAGAGATATCGATGAGATGTAGAGGATAGTCTGAAAATCCTATGGACACAGAATATAAAACCTAGCAAGAAATGCTAAGATAGCTACTCTATGAAAAGAATATTTTGACATTGACAGGATGGCTAAAGGATTGATTTGTCACAAATCAATATTTTATAAGCTATAATTACTTACCGGTATCTCGAAGTCGACGAAGTACTTGCCGGCGACGCGAATGTGCTGCAAACGCGGCATCAGCTCGCAATCGAAGCAGCACATAGTGTCGCCCGTTAGGAATCTGAAATTACATAGAGATGAGATAATTTTTGTGTCTTTTATAAGTATTGTAAACTTTATACTAAGAGCGGACGTACACTATAGTTGCACAACTAAAAACCGAGTAGTGTGCGCACCATCCAAGCTCATAGAAATCAAAGCGCAACTAAACAGTTGTGCGATAGTTTAGTTTTAGATGTGCGCACGCTCTTAGGGTGATTGGACACTGACCTGGTAGCACGGCGCTCAAGCAGCGCGTCAATGCGGCCGAGATGTGCGCGCAACGCGGCCGACTTCTGCTCATCCTTGCGCACCAGCACCAGCTTCAGCTTGGAGTACAGGTTCTCGATCAGAGAGGCCACTTCTTTGTCCTGCAATAGACAACATGCTTATTAAGGAAGTGGTGATTACTAGTAACGATTGTGAATGATTTCTTAATAACTCTTTGTACTGTAGGATCTAAAATCTCACAGCAAATTGTCTGACTGTACCTGTACGAATAAATTGTGTCCACCAGGCACGGACTTCATGATGTGGCGTTCAATCTTCTCGTTCTCAAGGATTGCGAGGCCGTTGTCAATCAGTATGGGCGGATGCGTCGCCTCAAAGTTGGTGCGGAAGTCCGGCGGCGGCTTCTGCATATCCACTGTCGTCACCTGTAATGCAACATCATGCATTTATGAACACCTGGTATTTACGAGTTTGGAAATCTTGCTACTCAAATTAACAGAGTTCTATGAAAGGCTAGACGAGGGTATAAGTAGGTTCAAGTTCTCAAACTTTCACCGCATCGACCGTAAAGCCCTTGAATGAACTATACGAACACTAATCCTTAAAGCCGTACCGTCTATATTACACAGGTAATTAGAAAATCTAGTATCTCCGTAGTGGTGCTTGTTTTTTTTTATTACTACCATTATCACCTGCTCAAAGACATCAATAGTACGGAAACTATAAATGCGTTGAGATTTTTAGTTATTTTTGTTACTTAGCATTTTCGTTGTTTACTTACTTTTAAACTGATAGTCTTGAGTTCTGCTAGTAGGTAGAGGTCCATAAAGTACTCCTGGCAGAAAAGGCACGCTCCCTTTCGCCGCCCATCGATAGTCGATGCCTGAAACAATTTGTTTTAATTAAAATCTAATACTTGTAACCATTTCAAATAAGGCTCATGTAAGCATGGGATAGGTACTAGGAGATGTCACATTAGTATAATGACGTTATTCGAATCGAACCCACGACTGCCAGATCGGTAGTCCTTAACTATTAGGCTATTATCAATTTAAAATTCACAGTAACCGTTACGTACTCGTTCTATAAATTAAAAACAAGGTCGCCTGGCAACGTCTGTTGATCCAAATCTAA
Organism: Papilio helenus; assembly: GCA_026546675.1. Classification (NCBI taxonomy): domain Eukaryota; kingdom Metazoa; phylum Arthropoda; class Insecta; order Lepidoptera; family Papilionidae; genus Papilio; species Papilio helenus. The sequence continues at coordinate 1,292,019 of JAOCNA010000007.1, forward strand.
TTTAACACTACTTAATGCGTTTTTTAACGGTTTTCACTTTTTATTTCAAATAATTTCTTTTCATTTAGCGGAAAATCGTAAATCTATATTTCATCTATACATATATAGAAGAAAGTTGTGTTAGTTATACTATTTATAACTCAAGAACGACTTTACCGATATGGCTGAAAATTGGTGAGGAGGTAGCTTAAAGCCAGTCGGACCTAGGATACTATTTATTCCATTCGACAGAAAAAAAAATACTTTAAATATTGATCTTTCTATATAAATGTATTGTAAAATTTAGATAGGTAAAAGGAACACATGCTTCTCACTTTTGTATTTTTGTTCAATACGCGCGGACAGAGTCGCAGGCGAAAGCTCGTTATTTTTATAAAAATCAAATATATTGTATGCAAAATAAGAAATAAAGATATATATAATCAATAATAATAATTGATTTATTTCGGATAACGGGAACAAATAATATGTCAATATGCTTTATTGCGTCAGAGCGTCATAGTGGTCAGTGGTTAAGTCTTGGGATCGAATCCCGCCATGTACTAATGTGATTTTCAAATTTTTACATGTATGTAGAGATAATAGTTACCGATATCCGCTTCCTGTATCATAGCGACATCGTTCCCGCCGTCTCCGACTGCGGCGACGACGTGTCCGCGCGCGCGCAGCAGCCGCGCCACGCGCGCCTTCTGCGTCGGCGAGCAGCGCGCCACCACCACCCCGCTGCAGCGCTGCAGCACGCGCACCACCTCCTCCTCGTACGTCTGCAGGCACACCTGCACACGACACACTTATGTATCTATCTATACTCATATTATAAAGAGGATTTTTTTTCAAAGCTACGTTATCGGTGAGACATAGACTGTATTTTATTATTATTTAATTTGACACGGGCGAAGTCGTGTGCAACAGCTAGTTATTTACAAAACACCAGAGATGTTTGAATCCATAAAACTCGATTGACCGGAAAACGAATTTCTAATAGGCCAATTGATAGTGGGCGGATTAGCACAACAGGCAACACCCAAGACTTGCTGTCTCTGTGCGGTTTCAACTCATATTTTTATAAAAACTTTATCCTATTGTTTACATTAAACTTTCATATAAGTATCATTGCAAATATATATTTCAAAAAAATCAAATGGTTTTTCTAATAGATGAATTTAAGTAACCATGGCAACCTTGATACTTTCATCCCTTTCTCACCAATCGATCTTTCAATCACCACCTAAGTTTAATAGTCTAAAAATATATAAAAGCGTGATTTTAAGGCATTTTTTTTTAAAAATCCAAAAACATGATCAGCGACATAAAGGCAAAGTGAATTAGGTGTAATAGTTACCTCGAGCGTCTCCCCCTCGATGATGAGGTCGGTATCGTCAGCGGCGTGCAGCGCCTGCAGCAGGCGGTGCACGTCGCGGCGCGAGCTGCACTCCGGCGCGCTCAGCCAGCGCCGCCCGCCGCCCAGCGCCAGCGACCGCGCGATGCACAGCGCCGTCTCCAGCTTGTCGCCCGTCAACATCCATATCTGAACACAATTTCTTTTCTATACTAATATTATAAACAGGAAACATTTGTATTTTTGTATATATTGAAGTAACTCAAAAACTACTGGGCCGATTTTTAAAATGCTTTCACCGTTAGAAAGGTAATTTATCTGTGAGTAACATGTAACAGGCTATATTTTTTAATTTCGCGAGCAACAGCTAGTATATTATAAAGTCGCAAACGATCAAGCGGCCACCTGAATCCGCCAAAATGGCGAAGCGACCGCTGCCCATAGACAGATTTGCAGACAGACAGCAATTGCAGATGCGTGACCTAACTTAATCGACAAAAGTAAGAATGCATAGAAATAAGATATTTCCCCTTCTACTCGTTTCCACCTCCGTCATACCCACATTCCCGTCCAATCCTCTTTTCTTAAGATAAATATAAAAAGAGAAAAGAGACTTCTCTTCTCACCCTTTTCTTATTGGAAAAGGACAGTAGATTAGATGGCGGAAGAGACGCATACGAAATGGAAATATGCTCCTCATATGCTTCTCTTCCTCCGTCAATTAAATCTCTCCATTCATTCCCATCTTCGTCATACTCACGTATTCCCTTCCCTTCTCATCCTTTCCTCTTACGAAAATTCTGGGAAGAGAAAGGGGACTAAAATTAGGCCTCCGGCACACACTCATTGGATGAAAAGCAAAATTACTTCAACTTTAAGTCTGTCTTCTGTGTGTTATTGCACCGAGCGAGCCCATTATCAACAGATGAAGGCGTCTATTGGACGATAGTATTATTGAAAGTACTATTTGAATACCTTAATATTAGCAGTGCGCAGCATGGCGAGTGTGCGGGGCACGTCGTCAGCCAGGCGGTC
>JAOCNA010000007.1:1341271-1355987 GCA_026546675.1 Papilio helenus
CAAGATATACAGACAGAAAAATCATGGCTTTCATTTCTTTATCTAAATGCTCGTAGTATCCGAAAACCAGGTAAATTAACATTGTAAAACACATTGAAAATGTTTGTACAAACAAATCCTTTTTTGAAATGTTTTCAAACAATGTTTGTCTATTCAATAAAATCCTTGAAAACATCTTCCTTACCCAGACATAAAACCAATATTATATTGTCCACTTTAGAAATACTCGAGAAATCTATGTAACTCTATCGTATCGTTTTCTTTCGAAAGGACCAAATCGGAAGGTTGAGATAGTCCTGTAAGAAAACATCTTTGACTTGTAATGACAGGATCTGTCAAGCGTTTCCCTCTGTCCAATAAAAAAGTTTCTCTGGTATTATGTACACATTGAAATTGACATAAATGATCACTTTGATGTTCTCGTTATACGTTTGGCCCATTTTCTAATAAAAATATACACTTGCTTGTTTGTGTGTCAGTATGCATAAATAAGGACATAAACCCACGATGTTCATTTATGTGTGTAAATGGCAGAATTTATTTAATCAAATGGTAACTCTTTGCTCAGTCCATTTCTGTATAATCAAAGGAAAACACCTATTTCTTATTCAGAACAGGTTCCTTTTTTAAAAGGGTTGTCTTTCTAGGTGAGAACAATAGAAAGGTCAATGAACTGACACCCCTTTGACGTCACAGATGCTAGATAAAGGAGTGCGACTTTATGTTTTGCAGCGTATGCATTAATAATAATATTAGTCAATGTTATTTTAGTAATGGACATCTAACTTTTGTTTCGTTTTTACCTTTACTGTAAGTAAGAACGTCGTAACGTATGATAGAGTTATGTGGAGGACAAAAACATGTTGCGCTACTACGGGAGTAGGATAAGGAGGAAGATGATGATGCAAGTAAGAATATGTTGCTTCAAATTTAGCACTTCTTTATGTAGATTGCATCACGATGTTTTCTTTCACCGCAAGAACTTCGGATTTTACACCGAGGAACTGCAACAAGTCAAGTACTTAACCACTGAGTCGATGCACTAACCCATAACTTATATTTATAAAAATATATATAGAAACACAATATCAAAATCTAATATAGCGTACAAAATGAAACGAAGTCTTCGATTATAGTTCAGATTTGCACTGATACGCTATTAAATGGAGCTTAGTGGCGTTTGATCGTGGCACGGAGCGACCACGGAGCGGTGGGCGACCTAACAATGTCAAGTGTACTTTGTACTGCACTTATAAGGCTTGGTATACAACTGGCTGAATTAATATAATGACTGTGACATTGTGCATCTCTATCTTTATTAATAACGTAAGTAAAACCTTATAACAAAGTTACTTAGTGGTTAGTTAACTAGTTGATTAGCGCTTCCCTGTCAGACGATCCTTGGCTTGAAGTTGTCATGTGACAGATGTAACCATGGGAAGTAAAGGTATAAGGAGGGGACGCTCATAAAGAGGACATCTCCCCTTCCTATGCGCCTCTCCACCGTCAACAAAAACTCTAAATCAGGGTGTTACTGCAAGATTAAAACCATCTTGCAAAACCTAAGTGTCTGCCCCATTCATCATCATCAGCTATACGTCCCCACTGAGCTGGGCTCGGAGCCTACACTAAGTTAGGGGTGACTAGGCCATAGTCAACCACGCTGGCCCACTGCGGGTTGACTTCACACAATTGAATTTCTTCACCGTTGTGTGCGCATGTGCAGAATACATTACGATGTGTTTCTTCGCCGTAAAAACGACGGATAAGTCTGTCAGTTTCTGTCTGTCTGCTCCATTACTGAATGAAATCTTTTTTTTTTAACTGACGCATTCAGTCTCGCTCCGCTCGGTGTGTCTCGTACCTTACGCTCGAGTGCTCGCGATTTTCTTGTTCGTGGAAGCTTTATGGCTATACTGGAGATAGAATCGCTTGAACATGCGATCTGAACGACTAACTTTAACGTATTCTTTGAAAGTGCACGGTTCTGTATTGCAATACACGTTTATGTAACCCCAAACTGAATTGTCATTTGTTTTAATGTACATTGCCATCCTTTTCATTATCTTTGACAGAACGGAGACAACAATATTCATGTATGCAGCCGAAGTCAGCAGTAAGGCCGGGATCACACTAGTATGCCAATAGCTAGTACGTTTTATGACAAGTGCAGATAATTTGAGGGAGTACCAAGCTGGACACGTCTTCTCTCATACAATCTCGTGAACATTTTTCAGAAATGTGTTAAAGTATTGTGCCAGTAGCTGGCATGCCAGCTATGATCCTGTTTTACTGCCATATGTACTTAGTAAATAGTCTGAGGAATAATTTTGAACATCTGACCATAACCTTTTATGGAAATTTCAGTTACCATCGCGAATAAATTTCAATACAATCGATCGACAAAACGGTAAGAGCAAAAACTTAAGATCTCACATGCGTAAAATCCGTATAAAACATATTGCTATCTCATTTTCTTCAAAGAGAAAGACAGAGAAGAATAAATGTTTTAGTACAAGTGTGTCTGCAATGGAAACTTACAGTAAATTTCAATTGTCGCGGACAGAATTGGTAACATCTGATCGTATCTGCCACGTCCAAGTCGGGAATAACTTATAGAGATAGCTATCGACAAAGTGGTTTATTTGTTTGCGGTAATGCTAAAGAAACACATAATGATGAAAACAAACATGTAAATACAAGTAAAGGAGGAAGGCGTTCGCGTAATTTTCCTGCCTTATACTCGAGAAATGATCAAATCGTGTAAAAAAAATTTAGACAAATTAACACAGCATGAGCAATTAGTTAATTTAATAAAAATATGTCGTAGATATTAGGGTTTTGCTATATTACGAAAAATATTGTCTAATTAGAAACCACATCTACCTTTTTCAAGGTACATACGGTGCGCCTTCCGTCCTTTAGTGCGTTGAAGCGCTCCAAAATGGAGTCTTTTCTTCTAAACTGATGGCTTTATCAATAGTGTGTGTAATTTATATCCATCTTCAGTACTCATATCTGAAGTCATATCCTTCTTACATTCTCTTTCACATAATCCATCAATCCTTGGTATTTCTCCATATTTGTTGCCATTCACTGTCTATAATTATAAACCATTTCATCCCCTACCTTATCCTACTGCCGTAGGGTCGGCGCGCCCTGTTTTCGTCCTCCAAATAACTCTCATCATCACCAGCTCACTATATGTCCCCACCGAGGGGCTCAGAGCCTACCCTAAGTTAGGGTGACTAGGCCATAGTCAAACACGCTGGCCAAGTGCGAGTTGGTTGACTTCACACATATCTTACGGTGAAGGAAAACATCGTGATGCAATCTGCATATATCGGCGAAAAATGCATTATTATTATTAAATTACTTTGATCTTAATTAGATCATTCCCTAATAGTATTACAGTAAATAGGTGTAGAAGTCCTGTTTTATCAAATTGTATATTGCATTTTACATTAATGTATTCAAAAATTGGTATTTAAAAAAAATAACTTACCATTGTTAGCCAATTCTAATCTCTTTGACAATGTATTACATTCATCACGTAGTCGTTCAACATAGTTCTTGAGCCTTTGTGCGGCAGAGGGCGAGGGCGAAGGCGCCGCCAATATCTGTGTCTCTCGGCTCAGCTGTGCCACTCTGCTTTTCTCCTGAGCTAACGCTGTGGCAAGCCTTGACAGGCGTTCTTTTTGTCTCTCTATTAGTGAACGATCTGAAAATTGTTTGATAATATATTAAAAACTAGCTATCGCCCGCAAATTACAAAAAAAAAAATATTAGTAGCCTATGCTATTCCAGATTATCCTAGAGGATAAGGAGGATAATTTTGCCAAATTTTATTGAGAATCTTTGAGCCATTTAAAAGATACCTTCTAACAAACATCCATCCATCTGACCTTTCGCATTTATAGTATTAGTAAAATGTGCATACATAACTTTAACTTATAGAGATAAGTCATAACAACAACTAACAAACTCAAATTGATTGTGTTCAATGGAATTTCCATATTAGATTATTTTTTTATATTACACAAGCGAAATTTGTTGCATCATATTATAAAGAAATTGGATAATAATAGTTTGTTAGTTGGCAGCAACTGTGTGGGAATGAAAAAATAACTTGATAAGTAGATTATATGTCCTTCAAGATTTTGTTTTCTGTCTGTACTTTTATATCAAAATATTAAGTTAAAGTATGATAATATTTGTACATACCAATAGTCCCATGATTAGACCCTGTTGGTGGTTCCGGTGCAGTCCTTGAAGGTCTCGGAGATTCCAGTCTAGTTGGAGGAGGCTGCCCAGGAGGTGGGGGCGGCGGCGCACGACGTCTCGGTGGCCTTGTGGTGCTTGGGCTTACCGTCACTGTTACATGTCCTTCGAAACCTCCGTCATCATCTCTTGTCTCTCTAACGGGACTGGCCATATTTGAAGTTGGTGTACAAACTGTTAAATTGACTGATGTAATCGCTCTAGGACTTTCGTAATCTTCCATCCAAGGATCAACGTACGAACGACTCAAGTCCATATGACAATTAACATTTACAGATAAATTTAATGGATAACCACATTCCCGTCTATATGTGTTAGGTTTCTCTTTGCTTTGATTATCCTTTTGTGTTGAAATAGCGGGTGATACTGATCTACATGGCTCTGGATTCTCTTGTTTTAAAGTTTCTTTAAATGCAATATCTGGATTGGGTTTTATAAAATCAAGAGTGTTGGGTCGTTTGGGTTTCTCTTCCGCAGGTTTAACAGTTTGCGTTTCTTTTTTGATAGTCTTCTTTTCCTTTCCTTTCTCTAATCTTTCATTTAAATTGCACTTGATTTTGTTGCTTTTTAAAATTCTGTAATTAGTGCTCTCAGTTTGTGTTGCATCAGAATTTATTTCAATGCTTTTTTCTTCTTTTCCGTGATTTCTGTTTACTTCGTTTTTATTATCATTGGTGAGTTCAGGATCACTTGGCGAGTCAGCACTATACTTAGCATAACAATTGTCAATATTTATAATTGTGATAGGAGAAGGACATTTACTTGTTTCTTTATCAATGTGAGCTTCAACAACATTTTGATTAGCGTCAGTGTTTATTTTCTTGTCATTTTCTTCAACTGTTGAATTACAGCTTAAGATAGCTTTTTGTGGGCCTTGGCAAGTAACAGATTTGATGGCCGATGTTCTCACAACCTCATGTTTGACTATAGGCTGGTTGCGACACTTCACAGGCACGTTAACTTTAAGCTCGTTGAGCTGTCGGGCGGCGGCCGACGAGGACGCATGATAAGCGTGAGTTAGGGAGGCCTTGACTTCCCGATGGAGGTGTGTCTCACAGGCTTGTTTGTCATGGCAATACAACTCGATAGTACTAGATACCACATGGTCGGGGACACCAGGAAATTTTTGCTTTAGTTCGTGGAACAATTGCATAAGCGATATATTAGTACATGCACACGGTGAGGGGCTCGCAGCGTTTCCGGAGGGGGCAGACATCGCCGCCCATCCTCGCGGGGGCCGACCACTCCGCCGCGAACTCTGCCCTCACCACGGCTCCCGATACACTTCTGATCACCGGCAAAAACCAAAAAACATTGTACGTGCAGTGTAATTTATTGTCTTTCGCTTGTGACGTCACAGTCCTTAAAATCACTTTCTCGTAGTTACGTATACATACTCTAGCTAATGTCTCTGCAAACGTTCATGACTTGTTAATCCTAACTGCACACATGTATCGAAAATAACACATAACGAGACAAGGCTGAATTTTTATATCTTTTGTTATCATCGTTCGAAACTATTTTTCAATCTGTTGTAATACACTTTAAGAGACTTTTAAAACTATTCTTCACATATGTTATGTTTCCTTTTACGCCCCATAAAGGAACACACTTTTCCACTACAAAGGCCTTAAACATTAACGTATCCAAAAATAAATTACGAAAATCGCATACTTGTCAATCCTATTCTTCCATTTTGACCATTGACAAATTATTTTGTTCTCAAAGGTTGTAATGTTGCTATATTAATCATAGAACTAAATTGTCTATGTCATTGAAAACTGTTTTCAAGATAGAAAATATGACATTAAAATAACTACAGGCGAGGTTCAGCATCAACTCAAGTACACCTGATATAAATCATTAATATCATCTCCTATCCTATCTCATTGATTCACAGTCTACCTTAAAATAGCAAACAAAAATATTTTAACACTGACTGGGCTGTAACTTATGTTCTTTTTCATGTTCATATCTGTCAATTTAAAAAAAAAAGTATTGGAAGTCGGATTTGTCAATGTCACTTGTGTCATTATTTTAATGTTATTGTGGTATTGTTGATGTGCTTTTAAATTTCTTCACAGAATATCTTAAATAACAAACATTTTTGTTTAAAAAGATGGTCGACGATCTTAGGAAGTATTTGAACCATTTATTAGAGAAGTAGGTGTTATAAAATTACTCAATCTTTTGTAAAAAAAAAAAATAGGAGAAATTTACTATTTTTGTTTTCAGAGTGAATGGTCTTCATTGTATTTTGATAACTGATCGGGATGGTGTTCCCGTTGTACGTGCGGTGACAGAAAGGGCTCCTCCTTTAGCATTAAGACCTAATTTTATATCAACATTTGGAATGGCCACGGACCAAGCAAGTAAACTTGGTCTGGGGAGAAATAAGACTATTATCTCCATGTATTCTAGTTATCAGGTATGTGTAGACATTTTATTATGATTAGGTATTTACCGTTTGATATTTGTTGCATGCCAAGTTGTTTTTATACAGTAAAAAACATTATATGTTTGCAGGTAATTCAAATGAATAAGTTACCACTAGTTATCACATTTATCGGAAGCGATAACTGCAACACTGGCCACATACTGTCACTGGAGACTCAAATAGAACCTTTTTTGAAAGATCTTGCAGCTGTGGTTGCAGATGCACCATAGCATATACAGATATTCCCATTTTGTAACATAAAGATGTAACTGTGTTAAATATTATAAAATTTATTATATTTAATTTTGAATGTACCATATGTATAAATAAAATTTTGTGGCAATTATATAAGTGTATGTAGTCGGAGTATTGCTAAGTTTAAATTGAGGAAAAGAAATTGATCTTATATCACATAATTTATGTATAAAATATTAGTGTGATATAAGCCAGTAAAATGGAACAGTAGCTTGCATAGTCTCCAGTCATTGGCACATGACATGGTTTAAAATATAATGTTTAATCAAAATTGTCACACCAATTTCTTAGAAAACCATAGGTTTCACACTAATAGATTCAAAATAAAATGCTTTGTCTATGTAGATATAAGTTTATTCTGTCTCTCTCTGATGCCACTTAGTTTTTTTTAATCTGTATCTGTAAATATCATATATTACCTAATAAAATTGCTTTTATAAGTTTTTGTTCTTATTTCACCCTTGAGATATCTGAAGTAGGGATCTTCATGAAAATTAGATTATAAGTATGGTTTGTACCACTCAATACTGAAAAGTTTATGAACAAACTTATTAAACAGATAATGGCAGTGTTTTTTTTTTAAATCAGGCAAACCATACATACATCAATACATACATCAAAATAAAAAAAAATCAAAGTGAAATTATTGAATTTACGTTTGTTACATTTGGTATGTATGAGTGATTAAAAGATTATGTTAGTAAAGGTTATTGCTCACTACAACTGGCAGTATCTCAGAGACTTCATGACAATTGTGGGCATATTAAACAAAGTCACATCGTGAAGTTCAAATTAGCCTTTATTTAAACGTAATCATTAAATAGTTACAAAATTTTAGATACATTTTAAATTATATAAATAATATTTAGTTTATAATTAAGTAAATTATTCCAATACAGGTGTAATTAGAGGTTTGCCGTTGAGAGCGTTGACAACGTTTTTGGCGGCAAGCACGGCCATAGCGTTTCGAGTGCCGATCGTCGCGCTGCCAATGTGAGGCAGAATAACTAAAAAAAATAATTTTACGAGATTAAAAACACATTTTTTTGGAAAAATTACATTAAAATGCGGTTAACAAACAGACATTTTTTCTAGGATCATAAACACATATGTGATAATCTTTTTAAACGCCAATGTCTATGGTAGCCTTATAAGGTTGTCGTTCATTAGGCGAAAAGCGCTACGCGTAATTATACGAATGGCTTCATATAGGACTTTTTGGTCTTGCTTTTCTAATGAGCTTTAAACCTACTAACAGCAATGATGAAAATATTTTGTTTATTCATATGTTTCACTAAAAAACATTCGGAAGGTAATACACTTACAGATGTTAGGCAACGTCAACAGCTTGTGGTCCTTGGGCAATGGCTCCGGCGTGGTGACGTCAAGTCCGGCGGAGTAGATGTCCCTGTTCTTCAAAGCGTCATACAGGTCGTCTTGGTTCACTAGGTCTAAAGATAAAGAAAGTGTCATTAGATTGTCTTTACCAAAGCCTATTGTATGGCTTGCACAGTATGGTTTCTACCTCCGCGACCAACGTTAATGAGTATGGCGTTCTTCTTCATCTTGGCAAGCGTGGTTTTGTTGATCATGTGTTTCGTCTCGTCGGTAAGGGGCACGGCAAGCACCACGAAGTCGCTGTGGGCCAGCAAAGTGTCCAGGTTTACAAACTCTGCGCCAAGCTCCTTGGCTGTGGGGATAAATAGTGACTCGTTTGCTTTACCCAGATAATGTTGTAAACGATTCTAGTTATAGTTAAAAGTAAATTAAATTAAAGATCCATTTTATACTCTTTGCAACACTTTTTTGTGACACTTTTAGTTTAAAATTTATGTGTGGTTTTCATAACTATATTTTGATCTTGTAACGTACCTTCAGGCTTTTCGCGATGACCTGTGTAGAGGAATTTTTCAACATCAAAGCCGCGCAGCCGCTTGACCGTAGCCTGCCCTATGCCGCCCAGTCCTACGATACCGACTGTGCTGCCTTGGATATCTTGACCGAGGACTTTGTCGAAACCTATTTCCCATTCACCACTGAAACACGTTTGTAGGCCATTTTAGAATTACAGTGCGTATTTGTTAACTATGCGAAACGGTCATCGTCATCTGTTATCATTTCGATGAAATGTTAAGTCAGATATTTGATCAAAAATGTGACTAAGTTTTTCAGGACATTGAATCAAACGTTACACTAGTATTTAAATCTATCGCTCAAGCATTGAGGTATTACAGCTCGTAATTTAAAGTTTAATGCGCGAAGTATATTTAACGATTGCGCATTAAACATGGTTGTTGGACGTGATTAAATATTATGTAACATTTTACTATAAAGATGTAATTGATTCACAATTATTGTTTAACATTCCAACTAGATTGTTAAGAAATGCTGAATATATTCTCTGTGAGGGAAAAAGACTAAATTGCTTATTCAAAAGAAGCAACCTATTTGTCTTAATTAATTAATGTATTAACTTTTATAATTTCAGTAAAAAAAATATTTTGTTTTAAATGCAGTACAGTTTACAGGACTCATACTGTTATCGATTTTTTTTTTATCATAGATCCATATCTCTTTGATGGTTGCTGATCGGGTAAAGTGAGTGCTTCTAGATTTCGCACGCAGTGTCACCTGACAACTTGGATTTCGTCAATCATAAGATATCGTTACTTTACTATCTAAACTTTTGTTGATTCGAAATATAAAGAAAGTTTATTCCCTCTATTAACCTATGCAAGCTTACCTGTGCACCTGATCAAGGTTCTCGGTGAAGCGTCTAGCGGCGCCCAGCATGAGGGATATGGCGACTTCAGCGACCGCGGCGCTCAGCACTCCAGGGGTGTTGGCCAACTTGATGCCACGCTTCTTCAGCTCCGGGACGTTGCAATGGTTGTAGCCCGCAGACGCGGTGCTCACTACCTTCAGCTGAGGACCTAGTCAATAAATATTGTTTATAACCGACGATGTATGAACATTTTTATAGAATCGCAAAGGATATGTGAATTAGAATTGTGACAAAAGAAATCGATAATAATAGGTATAGAAGGGTTTTTTACTCGTCGTCAACGCGAGAATACCGCGCAGACGCTAATTGGAGCGTGATTCCCGGTGGAATGAGCGATAACCTTTATCATTGACAGTTCAAACGCAATATTTACCTGCCTTATCCAGTAGCTCCTTAGTAATAGGATGGTGAGAGACCCAGACAAGCGCAGAGCATCCCGGAATGAGGTCGAGTAACTCATCTTTATTCTTCGTTAGGCCTTCTTCGCTGAAGTTTTGGTATCGACTTTTCACAACTGTAAAACTAAATTCAAAATAGACGTTTGAATATTTGGTGCATTGGCGCCATTTTAATCAAATATGTGGGAAGGAAACTAATAATCATAAATACAATGAGTAAAGATAATTACGTTAATCACACTATCTTTAAAAAATATTCCCATTCGAATCTCATTAAAACTAATACTAACCCTAATGTCACGTTGTTTTATCTGTCTTCTGACAGTAAAGTTTTTTGATCTGTGAATAACGTCAACAGTAAACTTTCAATGAAATGAATAAAATTCAAGTCCAATTAGTTTCAATTATTTAATTTTTAATTTAATTTTGGGAAAGATTATTAAGATAATTGATACGCGAAATAAATGGTTTTTTTTACTTATTCTGTTGGTGTTTCTTTTCTTGTTGTATTTTCTAAGTAATCAACAAGGTAAGTCCAAAACCTCGGATTAACAATGTCTAAAACAATATTGTTAAGAATTACATGTTACTTTATAACTAATAATAAAATATACTTACTGTTCTTCTAAAAGTTTAATTCCACTGTCGAGGTAGTCGTTCGATGAGACAAGAACTTTGAGTGATTTCGTCATATTTGTGTTTGGTACGTCTTCCACAGACAATGCTGTATGTAATACTGACGCCATAAACGTGACAAATAATAATCTCGATACATTTTTCTCAACCATTGTATTATCTTTGAGTACGAATCGGTTTGATATCGAATGGTTATCAAGTGTACAACGCTTGTTGACTGCCGGCGCCCGGTCGGGACAAGGCCAGGGTTGGAACTGACCGGTAGTCAGAAATAACTCGGTATATTTGTATAATGTTACAATATATACCTTTATATTCTCAAAGTCGATTACTTTTACGAATGATGAATAATATAGAATGCTATTTAACAAAGCACAGCAGTTGTCTACCTTCGTTTTATACCGTGTGGAATCTATTAATGCCAACTAAACTGCCTATTTTGATACTAAAACTTCCATTACGAGTCCTTCGGAGATGGCACTTGAAGAGGAAGAAAAAATACTTCTAGAAGTCTAACCACACGACTTTTACTCAAGTCTCATTTCTGGCAATCAGTGTATTTACCCCGACCTTTCTAATGTTTTTATGCCTGCCTTTTTAAGTTCAACATAAACTTTAAAGTAACGATATACCAATTAGACATACTGAGTTCGATTGCATGGCCATCTTTTTTTTTTCGAAGAAGTACCAAGAAGATTTGGGATATTATAATCAAAAGAAAACGAATAATTTTTATTAAACGAACAATTAAAAGTTTTTAGTTTTTAGTAGCATTGTTTAAAAAACAATTAATTAGCGATATTGATACGAAAGTATCGGAGTTTTTAAATTAGTAACAAGCAAAACAGGCTTTTTTAAATTAAGGTATATTCATTATGATTAATAGTATTATTTTCCAAATTAAATAAGGAATTTAATACTGGTCTCTAAAACGACGACCTTAATTTATAACCTTCTATTTACGAAGTGAAGGGTTCTAGGTAGGAGCATTTAAGTATTTTACGAGAGAAAATTTCTCAACCACGAAACTAGGCTACGATAAAATATACATCATATTTAAGAAACGTGAAGAAAAAATCATTGATCTGATTTAAATACATGAAAATTAAACACTTTTTAATGAAATAATTTACTATAATTATCTAGCTGTTATAAAGGTAACAGTTGAATATGTATATAAACATCTATATTTTTAGGTTATGCATTATGACACTGGATACATCATTGGCTGTCCCTCCAACGCTTGCAGAATATTATTAGCTGATATTGTCGCCATCGCATTTCTTGTTGCAATTGTTGCACTGCCCAGATGTGGAACTATGACTGAATAACAAATAATTAAATTAGAATCCATTGCAATATTTAACACTTTCCAATACGATTCGCCAGGGAAATACGTAACCTTAAATAAAAACCAAGAAAACTGCATAGCAACACATTACTATCATTATTATCATATTCGATAAGCAATACTTTTTAAAGCAATATTTTATTTTGAATCACAAATAGATTTTTCCACAAATGCCTTCAAAATATACGTACAACAATTGGGCAATTTAAGAAGAGGGTGGTCTTTAGGCAGCGGCTCGGGAGTCACCACGTCGAGTCCCGCGGAGAATATCTGACCTTCCTTGAGTGCGTTGTATAATGCTTCTTGATCAACCAGACCTGGATAAATATTTTAATGAATAAAATGCAGAAAAAATCCTTTATAATTGGGAGAATCAGAAGAAAAAGACTGCAAAGAAAGAAGATGATTAGTTACCACAGACTCGTTATGGTTCATTTCGTATAAAAACGGGACATTGAACATGTTGGTAGAAGTCTTAAATATCCATACACACCTCCTCTTCCGATATTAACGAGTACGGCGTTCCTCTTCATTATCTTCAATGTGGTTGCGTTAATAATGTGTTTGGTGTCGTCAGTAAGTGGACAAGAGAGAAGCACGAAGTCGCTCTCTCTTAGTAACTGATCCAAAGGCACTCGCTCCACACCCAGGGTCTTTGCTAAAAGCACAACGGTACGACTGAATGAACGAAAACAGAAATATATGAAGAAATGATTGAATGAATGATCCGTCAGTCACACCTTCAGGCTTTTCGCTCCGTCCTGAGTAAATAAATCGAGCTACATCAAAGCCTTTTAGTCTCCTCACCACCGCGTGACCGATACCACCAAGACCGATGACGCCGACAGTACTGCCGGAGATATCCTGCCCGAGGGACCATTGCACGCCGTATTTCCATTCACCGCTGGAAATAGAACAAATGGAATGTAATGTATTCTAGTCTGTTTGTATAAAATTGTAATTGTACATCATTTTCTTATACAAGTGTAATATTATCTGTAGTGTTACATAATGATAACAGTGTTTGGTAAATGTAAAATTCTTATCTCCGTCGTTTGTATGAGATTTTACAAAAACATAACTGCTGTGGAATTTTACGGCACTTGTTTAAATCGGCAGCGTTCTGATTATAGAAATGTTATTTTAGCATTCTGCAATCGCGCAGATTGTATATTGTAATACGAAAGAATATTTTATAAAAAGAAGTACCTACAAGTGACTGAATATCATATGTAGGTGTCAAGAAGATAACAATATTCTTTTTTCTTAACATTAATTCTTCTCTAAGCATTATACCTCATAATTTCATTAATCCCTTCTTTAAATCTCCTAGCAGCTGCTATCAGGAGACCGACAGTGATGTCTGCGACGCAGTTGTCAAGCACATGTGGCGTGTTGCCTAGCAACAGGCCGCGTGTGAACAGTTCATTAAAGTTTATATGATCAGTGCCAGAAGACATTGTGGAAATAGCCTTTAATTTAGGACCTGGAAGAGGTATGAACCTTTATTTTACAACATACAGGTTCTCAAGCCAGTAAAAGTTGTGTTTGTCTAGCTTATAACCTGCTAAATCCAGTATTTCCCCGGTGAGTTGATGTTTTGTCAAAGAACTTATTTTATAAGTACTTCCCGGATGAATTGCGGCTATTATTTTTTATCTATAATCATTTAAGACAAAACAATTGTCAAAAAGACTGTCAGAATAAATGAAAAGGCACAATTTGTGAGAATATTGTTGTGTAGTATTAATACTTTAAGAATTAAAAAAGATTTGGGTAACCAAAAAATACACCAAATTCAAGCACATGAGTGGCATTATAGTCTTAATTGGCAAAATAAAGTTAATATTGATCTAGACACGACACAAAGTCCTGTAAACTACATAATTTAACTCAATCCACAGTAAACGAGGTATAACGAACCAATAACAAGAGACATTTAAATCTCGCCTCTTGCAGTTTAACGAATTAAGCTTGTAGAAATACCATGTAGTGATTGTACCGGATACCGTCAGTTCTAGCTGTTGTTAACTCTGCGGATGCCACCAATTGATCAATTAAACTGAAGATGGCTGCACATAAGGGACATGGAACATTTTGATGTTGAAATTTTTTTAAATTTATGATTGGACAACCAATAGTTGGTTTCATTGAGAACGTTAGTTTTGAGTATGGAAGGGTATACCGGTAGAGATAGACCTAGAAAGAGATGTATGGATTGCGTGAAAGGTGACATGATGAAGGGAGTGTTGACTGAGATGACGTATGAAAGAGTTATGTGGAGGACAAAAACCTGTTGCGCCTTACGGGAGTAGGATAAGGAGGAGATGATGATGATATTTAAATCTATTTGGATCAAAATTTACGCAAGGTTGCACATATAGAAAACTAGCTTTTGCTTGCGACTTCTTACGAATATAAAAATAGTAAATGTAACCCCCTCAGTGATAATGTAGCTTTCTAATGGTGAAAGAAATTTTGAAATCGGTCTAATGATGTTTGAGTTTAGTCACTAAATATAAAAATACAAACCTTTCCTCTTTATAATGTTAGTATTGAAAATGATAGATGTA
>JAOCNA010000007.1:1400765-1415079 GCA_026546675.1 Papilio helenus
GAAAGGTAATTTATCTGTGAGTAATATAGGCTACATTTTTTAATTTCACGCGGGCGAAGTCGCGAGCAACAGCTAGTTTGTTATATAAAAGAATAAACATATTGACTAATTAGTGGTTCGGTTATTGAGTGATTAATTTCATTCGCAAAACATTTTTATTGCAAGCTTCAAATTTCCAAATCTCTTAAATATTGCGCCTTTATCGTACTTCTTTAATTCTCCTTAGAATAATATCTAACTATAATAAAGTGTAGTTAGATATTGATAAGAAACATACATTTTATTAACAATGTTATAACAATTAGAAGAATAATAAAATCGTACTATCTCTTTCTCTCAGAGATGAATAAACTTGCACAAGCATTCCCGTGTTAGTAATTCGATCTTAGTTATCGTTATTTGCTAAATTGCTGAGAGAGGTCGATTTTAAAAGCTCCGTTAATTACCGGCATCGTTCCCATTACTGTTCTCCGCCACTGATACGCCTCTGCGTACTCAGAAACGCACATCTGGGACCAATGTAAGCTAATACACAACCCAAATGACTTACAAACCACACAACTTGATTCTAATTTGCACTTTATTTTGTTGGGAATAAGGTTTATTTTTGGTAATTTGGTGCGGAGACAACCATGTCTACGAACACCTGTTTCAACCAAATCGTTTATTTAAGCAATATTACAAGTGATTTTGAATCGTATGTGTCCGGAATAAGGTTGGATATCAAATGGTAGATGCTATCGTTGCATTCTTGTTTGTTAGGGATGTTCGCATAAATTATCGATATTTCGCTTTGAGGTTGTAGACGGGGATAAGACTGTCCTTTTCTAAACGCCTGTTTTTGTTTTGCCGCCTAAAGAATGCGTGGCCGGAACGAGTGGAAGAGGCTTTGTGTCTGGGACTACTGTCTTCTTTAAGTTTGTAGTGTTTTAAATTTGGATCAAAAATATTTGCTAAATTTGAATATTGATAAACCATTGGTATTTACATATGTCCGTTGATATTTTTTTTGTCGAATAGTAAATTAAACAGGTATGACAATTACTATTATCTAATAATAACAATAAAAAAATAATGTCACGTAAATATTTGAAAAATGTAGTACTAAATATAATTGTAACTCACCACTTGGACTACAAATAGTTTTTTTAATGAATACTTCAATCATTACAATATAGTCGTTGCGTTTGAATGTTAAACGATTCCTTATAAGTTGAATTTGCTTTGAAATGAGTTAGTGGTATGGCGCTGCGGCGGCCGGCGGTTCATTTGCTGAGTCAAATAGCAGCCGATCGACGCCGGGTCACGGGGCTAGTTCATAATACACGAGGTGTCGGCGGCCCGCCGGCGCCACGGCGACCGGCGCCTACTATCCTGCCGACAATCCATACTTTTACCACACAAAAAACCTTCTTTATAACATAAGACTTACAGTCCAATTTACAAGAACCTCATTTTAATCAGCTGTGATTTATACACACTTTTAAAAATGCATTCTAAATCAAAGTGGATAGAGTCAGTTATTACATGCTTGTTGTTTATTGTATAGAATTCATTCCTTGATTTTGAATTCCAAACGCCAAGTAAAAGAAAGTCATTTTTAAAGGAGCACGATAAGACTTTTTATAATATTTCTGATCCTTATTTATTGAGTGTGTTTCGCAATGGTTGAACAGTTGGTTGTACTTGCATCAGAGTTTTACAAATGACATTCTTTTATCGGTCACAGTTGCGTCACCTTGAAATCTAATGTAATCTGTATTCGAATGTTACTACTGATCCTTGGTAGTTGAAACATTTATTTTTGTTTCCTATTGTTGACATACACTTACGTTCTTGCACATTTGTCATCTAGATCCATGTAAATACGAGCTCCTCTGTATTTAGTCAATAAAGTAGAGTAACACTCTACCTTATTGTCTGCAAAACTGGTTGGCTATAATTCGTCGAAGCTTTTCGTTATCGAAATAAAATTGTCAACGAGTGTGTACTGAGGATACATCCGTGATTCTGTGAAAGAAGACTGAAGTTGGCAGTTGACGTGACCATCTATCCATTGATAAGTGCAACAGTTTTTTTTTGTAAAAGGTAATGGTAAAAAAATCTTTCAGGAAGTTATTAAGAAGTATAAGAGATGATTGAAGGATATTTTCTTCGGTGTGAGATCATACAAAACCGGATCTGTTTAAATAAAACATTTTTACATACCAATAAAAAAGTGCGAATGATTTTAAAGTTACACGATGCGCCAACATTAACCTAAGGTAAAAAATAGGAAATGTTAGAAAAAGTTCCTATCCTTTCAAAACTGATAATTCAAACATTTTATTCGAAGTCACACTTGTCAGGTCAAAATTTCTATATGAACCTCATCAAATAATCAAAAAACTGTAGCATGCTAAACAAAACGCGACGATATTCACGCATACGGGTCTGTGGCTAGGTGTCAAAAGCCTTACCTGACCGTTCGCCGCCCACACGGGCCAGCCGAGCCAAGAAATATTTACAATCTCAGCCGCATTCTGTTTGTTCGGGAGTTATCCCTTCACACCCGCGCATTGACTCTGCCACTCAAATTAATGTATCAATATTGTAAAAACTATCTTCCCGAAATGACACGTAGTGTGTGCATTATCCAGGATAATACAAAATTCATGTATGTGAACCAGAAACTTCATCACTTACGATCGTGACGAAATTTATTTTTAACTTCGACCACTTGGTGATTGCTCGTATTTATGTTTTGGTTTTTTGTTCAGAACAGCTGGTGAATTTACAAAAATCCGTAAACATGCAGTTTTGTTACGCTTATGACTCGAATTAATGTAACCTCTTTGAGCTGTCCATAATAAAAATTCACGACAAAACCTGTATAAACGGCTGGAGGCGAAATTTGGCTGTTTTTTTTCGGCGAGTCGTTCCTCGAAACCGAGGAAATGTTTGGGCAAAAAGCCGACGGAACAGGATTTCGTATCGACGTTGCCAAATCTGGACGCGTTAAGAGATGATAAAGAGCGGGCCGCCACCGCCACGGACAAAATCACAACAGAAGCGTACAAAAAAGCATGTTCTACCAAAACGAATTATGGTCCTTCAAGAAGAGATGGTACTTATTCCTTAAATGTAGTCGATGCGTCTGGCGTTCTTCTGGTGTAGCAGATGTCTATGGGCATCGTAATATTTAATATTAGGTAACCCTTTGCACGTTTGTGTCTTGACATTTCCTTAAAGAAGCTGCGCTTCCACCTAACGTTTAGAAGATACTTGTATTGAAGGAATTAATGTAATCTCCACTTATCTACGGTGACGGTAACAAACTTGTATCAGGATGATAAGGATGTTTTTTTTTTCTTAGAGGTGTGATGTTGTGACTTGCATAATTGACGACATCTGGAATTCAAGATTGTAATGTGTACACGAAACTAAACAAAAGTATTTTCTCTGCAAACACCTATTCAGCGAAAGAATGTTATTAAATCTACCTCAAGAAAGGAACGTGGTCACCTGTTATAAATATAAAGACTTCATTAACGAGACTAATGAAAAATGTGACGATGACATCGATACGAATCGGAATCGTATCTGATGACGGCCAGGTCAAAGAAGTTTGCGCGAAATGTGCGTACGTAAATTATTTAATGCGTATGCGTGAGTCACAGTGGCACATGTGTACGTGGAAATAGCCTCTAGCCTGCAAGTTGGAACAAATGTTGAGATGCGGCGGGCGCTGCGGCGTCGCTCCGAGAATGCGACCGGCCGCCGCCAGTGATGCGAAACATCGATAACGTACAGACTAATTAAATCGATAACATTTTTATATACATTTTTAATTTATCGATATATCCAGCAGAGAAATAATTAAGCTAGTAAGTATTTTTTTGTGAAAAACGTATTGCGTTTATAGAATAGCAAATTTACTTAACGTTGCCAATAGAATTGTTATTTGGAAATTTCATTTGTTCGAACAACATATACGACTCTTTTATTAAAAATAATAGTTAGAAAAATCTTAGAGTTTTTTTTATATCAAATCAATGATGTTTATGTTACCTTGGTTATAAATCACAAAACACTATTATTTAATTTATCATAAGTAAACATTTGTAAATATCGGTGAAAACAATGAATACTGTTTTACTGAAATTAACCCTGCAGGATGCTTAAACGTATGTAGTCAAAGAAATTTTTACTTTTACATGATATTTTGAGTGCATTCTGCGCAAAGTGCCATTTAATTCGGATTCTCTACCGGTCATAAATTTTAACTCCACTTTTGCGTAGGTTTTTTCTATTTACGCGTGTTCTATTTTCTTTTATTAACCATCCTTAACTCCTACTAAGTTAATTTATATTTATTTCATACTAAAAAAAATAATAGTGACTTGGTACGGTCGCATCTCTAAGGGCGGACCGGGCTGGCGCCGCGCTTTTTTACCCCGGCACCAACACTGGCGCTGCGTATCAACTTGTTATTCGTTCAGTTTGACTCGGACCGTCGAACGTGGAGTATGTGCGTATTGTCGCGTATTACTCGACAATTACGCGAACGCACGTGACATACAATGACAATTCTGTGTTTGTTTATGTATTGAATGAAAACTGTGTATGAAATACGTGTTAAAGATTGTTCTTTTATGTGTGACTTATTCAGAAGTTTGTTACCACTTTAAGTTTTATATTTGGATTTGAGCGTTAAAGAAAAATATATGAAGATGTCAAATACTTTTACGTCTGGGGATACTGGAGAGCAAGCTGACGTAAAAGGTTTGTTTGTTTTTATTTACTTAAAAATTAGTTTTTGGAATGGTTCTACAACAACATTTATGAACTATTTATGAACTGACATATGCATCATACACTTCTAGATGATGTATGACTGTCTATAAACGATGGACAAGAAATAAGCCACCAGTGCAGTTGTAATAAAAAAGTTTTGTTGTAATAAACAACTTTCAGATGTTACAATAAAACCGAAGTCATCGCAACGGTGATCACTGATATTTTTATTCGTTTATCACTTCCATGAATTGTTCATTAAAATATTTCAAGCAACTACAAGAACAAAAGATACGACAATTGAATTAAAGCAGTGAAATGTTTCATAATTTTTACAGAATAAAATCATAAATAGAATATCACTAATGGATGGTGGCCAAATCCTATAGCTTTTTGCAAATCGAAGTCTCGTTTAGAATTTCAAGCCATGTTTATAGTACCTCAATAATTAGCATTTTTTTCCCGTGTTATATGTGAATTTAAAGAATTTGGTATAAAAAGTTTTGTATATCAAACGTTTGGTTAAATTACCGTTGCTCAATAACCAAACGTTTGAAAGCCGGAAGCTTCAGTTTCAAACGACTCCTGACTCGAATTCCGATTTTAGATTCCGTATTTGGTCGCCGGTCGTAAATGAAATTATGCTTTTAACTTGTTACTGAATGCATTTCGGTTTGACCATCGGCGCCTGCGGGTGAATGTCTTTATTTAGCGATCTTTGAAGTAATCATGAGATGCATATCTTTTTCGGTACCTTAATTTGTAAGTTAATATTTTATCCAATCACATCTCATGAATTACGAGGAACATCTTGGTAAAGAGAATTTTATAACTCTACAGTTTTTAACCGACTTCAAAGAAGGTGGAGGTTCTCAATTTGTCTGTATGTTTTATTTTTGTCTAGTGTCAAAGGTGGGAAAACATATTTTCAAAGACATAAAGG
Organism: Papilio helenus; assembly: GCA_026546675.1. Classification (NCBI taxonomy): domain Eukaryota; kingdom Metazoa; phylum Arthropoda; class Insecta; order Lepidoptera; family Papilionidae; genus Papilio; species Papilio helenus. Next base: position 1,406,485 of record JAOCNA010000007.1, read on the forward strand.
TTTCTATATCGGGTCTGCTATACCATTAGAATTAAATTTAGAAGAAAATGTTCATTTTATTAATTAAAAAAAATTGTAAAAAATTACAAATTTTATAAAAAAATTGCATATCATATGTACAATTACTGAAAAATCAATCAGTACTAATTTGTTAGCGACTCGAAGTCTTAAAAACAAAAGGGGAGTTCGAAAAAAGGGCCATTTACACGTGCACATGTTTGAAGGGTGTAAACCCCACCGCGCGCACAAGTGTACACCATTACAAAATTAACATATGCTCCTGTGACACATGATTATCAACTTTATTACGTAAGCTGTAAAGCTTCGTATAACGTAAACGCTAATTTGTAGGAATTGTTTGTTCACATGTCGCGAGGCGGGGGTCGCGTGAATCTCAAATTATTTTCTAGTGCAGTAATGATTACAAAAACAATAGAACACTGTGTTAAATATATTTGGAATTGTTACCTAAAGAGTGGAATTAATTAGACAATGCTTGTGTTTTGTGACACTTTATAACACGAAATCTATGCACATGTTAGGTTAGAAATGTCACAAGTCACTGTTAATTGTCAGAAACTTCAATTTAACAAAAAACAACATTGCCCTCCATATAAAAGTAATTTAGATATGTCATGTAAAGTAAAATTAGCTATCTGTAATTTAATCAGTCAGTTGGCAAGTGCGCGAACAATTAATTTAAAACCAAAATTATCAAATTACAAATAAAATCCGGCATTATTCGGTAATCTTTGTACTCGGGCTGAGTTATCGCAATGAACGGTGTAAAATTTGTCACCGATATATCCCACAGATTATCTCATATCTTTCACGCGTGTAGTAATGTCAGTTTTGATAGCGGTCGTAAGTAAATAAACGATTGGTGATTTAAACAAGCTACACTTCGCCTGGATAGTCCTTTATCAAGATCTGATACATTTATTTCCATACATTTTTAATGTTTATCATTTTATCAAAACAAAATAAAACCAAGCACATTAAATAAATCGCAAAAATAAAAAAAATTACAAGTTTGTAATTTATCTACTATAGTGTAGATTAAAAATTTGACTATCAAAGCTGTCAAAATTCCCGCCGTTAATTTGTTCTAATTTCCGAACGACTTTTTATCTGCTCACAGGAGTCACCCTTTACTTTTTTATTGCCGGGCAAAGATACAGATGTCATACAGCCGTGTCAGCTATCGTTATTACAGCTATTATGTGCACCACATCTGGTACTGACTTAGGGTGACTGTAAAGATATTAAAAATTCTATGGATATTCCCGCTAAAATGCCTTAAATTGGAATATTGTTTTACCAAAAAGCTGTAATAAAGTTTCAATTGAACAGCTGTTATAAAGGAACGCTCTGGTTTTAACATTATTGTGGAAATCGCATCTGTAAAGGATAGAAATTGTAAACAGAAGGTCTGTTGAAACAATATTTTCTGCTCAGACTATACGGGGCACACATCTGGCGCCCAAGCGCGACCTGACGTCACCACTTTGACATGTGGCGACAACGGACCAATGTTTTATTACTGGCCTATTGAATTGTTTCTAAGGCCAAATGCATTGTTCAACATTTTTTTTTATTTTTATAAAAGCATCATATTAATTTAATGAGAATTATAGAATTAATAGTTATTGTTTTTGTGGAGATTATTATTAAAAGAAATTTGTCTATGGTCTCTTAAATAGATGATGATTACAATCATAAGTACTGGGCGACGTTTTTATACTACGTTATTTCTCAAATGTTATTTCATTGTGTATTCGATTACCATTAATAGAAACTATTTACTCCTTTGTGCAATAAATAAATAAAAATAACAAAATATATATGGTATCTCAAATTATTTAGATAAGTAAACATTATCGATCGATATTTATTATCAATGGACTTTGTACCAAATTATTTTTGATGCTTCATGATCAGTCTCAATTTATGAAATATACGCTGAACATTTCAAGTATTTTTAGTACGAGAAAACGATGATATGACTAAATATCTTGAGTAATTGCAGAAAATATAGAGCAGTTTCAAGTAAAAACGTTATTGTCACAAAACCAAGTAATGACATTGAATTAAGAAAACATATTTTAGAAGACACATTACATTTTATTTCTCACTTGATTTTGGGATGACAGTTTATTTTCAACCAGAAATTATTGAGCGGCTTTCATCCCATAAATTTAAAAAATGTGAAACACCACACAACACATTATTACCGTAATTATTGCACAGGTAACATAAAATGATTCACTGATTTTATCAGTTTTCGATATTAAAGCATATTAGGTTCAATAAGTAATAATAATACTAACTTCTACTATGTACGAGTAAGAAGACCTAGTTAGGCTGCCTTCAGATATCTTATAATCCCATCGAATCGTTGCTCGTATTAAAAATGTTCGCACATTCGTGCGATCTGATTGGTCGAGAAGTATATACCTAGAGTGACGTAATACCCTAGGTAATAGGTACTTTAGCTAACTAGGTGCTGACAGCCTTGGTTGTACATTGTGTACTGAAAAGACGATAGAAATCAGCAATGCGATTAAGATTACCTTGAATCATTTATTTGTAAGCTAGTAAGCGTATTAGCTAATTAAGTGACTAAATTCCGCACATATTTCCGAAAAAGTATAACTGTTCCCATCGCTTTAAAGTAGACACGGGTAAACCGTTGACTCTACCATTATTTTGCCTGTGATCTTATTAGTTACCACTTACCTTTTTAAAATTATATACTGCGCTATATGAGATTTTCGTACACCTGTAGCGGTGTAACAAAAAGTATCAAAATCTTGTAATGTGGGGATTCCCGGTGGCGTAAACATTGAGACGGATGTGAAAATAATTCGTTAAGAAACGCTAGTGACCAAAACTAACGGATTATGCAGGACACAATCTTTCTTCTAGTCTAAGCTAGTCTTTGTGCGAGTTGTTGCTATCATTTAATTTTGCATTAATTTAATATTTGAGTAAATAATAGTCTCTACTTAAGGTCTTTTGGTCGATCAAAATCAGTAGGTTATAGTATAAATAAAAAAATATGAATTGTGTATTATAATTGTATGTAACAATAACTTTATGTGCCAAGGAAAAAATCCATCAATTGTTTAAGGTGTTCAATGATTAACATCTAGGTAATGTATGTATTTAATCAGGTGATTATGTATTGACTAAGCAATGTTAATCCTGATTACCACATGGCGGCGCATGGGCGCCACTGTGCTATTGTATTTGAACGCATTCCCATACTCTACTGTATTTAAACATTTGACACTGACTTTAATTGTACGTTTAAATTGAACAGCTCTATGTTAGATACAATGACTCTATAGTAGATATCAGTACCCTAAAATAGATATCAATTCTATATTAAATAGTTCTTAATATGAATGACTTCGCCTCTCGACGTCGTCAGCGCCAAATTAAAAAATAAATTTAGTAAGTAGCCAGTATGTTCATCCAGACTATGATCTATTGGAGAGTAGCAACAAATATCCGGATGGGTATCCATCTTAACATTTGCATTGATAATATTAGTAAGAATTAGTCAAATAAGAAACATTGTCCTATGGAATATTGCGAACAAAAATGTTTGACTGTTTTAATGATTTGGCTTATTGTTTTATTTCACCACGTTTCCGCCGAACTAGCCGAAAGGTGGCAAAAGTCTGTACACATGTTACCTTATCAACAAAAGCAACGTCCGGTGTGGCAAAGCACGTGTTTGAGTACACGTGAAGACGTTGTTTCAAAATATTGTTGCCATAAAAAGTCGATGTAGACGTCAACAAAACCTTACAAGATCGCAAAAACTTCACGTTACGAACACATAGGCTGGAAATATCCCGGACGTGACGTCCTTTGCTCAATTACCACTCTTGAATAAAGTTTGCAAAGTTAAAAAGGTTTTAAATTGACAAACTTCATGAGAATTTAAAAATACACGACTACTTTATTTTTAATTATAATATTTAAAATAATCTCTTTTTTTAATCAACGCGAGTTAGTTAATTGAATAATTATTGTTGTATTTTTTAACTGATGTTAAGTGTAGGTTTCATATGAATGAGAAACACAAAGGATTCTAATGCCTAACCACAATGGCGTATTTATTCCTTTAAGCCTTTTAACATATTAGGGCGAGCTATTCAATACCTCTTTGGTATCACAATTTCCTTGAGAGGTACATAAGAACAATATTTGTCATATCGACTTAGTAACAATAAAATATTTAAAAAATAACACTCAAAGATATGTTTGTCTAATGTACGATTATTTAAGATATTTACACTATTTAATTGCATTGTCTGTGCGCTTAAAACATCTGACGTTTATCTTTAAACAAAGATTAAAATGCAAAGAAATTTGCTAGTCATATTAGTTTAATAGCTCCTAATTTTTATAACAATTATCACAGATACGAATAAAATAGCTACAATAACTGTTGTTATGTGCGAACAATCGGTGTTGCCAGTTAACAATTCGTAATATAACAGATGTCAAAATCGGTCGTAATAAGGTCCATAAAACAATTGTACTCATGACATACGGCTGACAGATGGATCATGTTCTATACGGAGAATAATCCACAATGAAACACGAAGGCCGAACACAGATGTCTGTTAACTTGGAATTTTCAAAGACAAACAATAGAAAAAAGATATCAATATTTAAAATGAGGTAGATTTAATCAGGTAACAATGAGATTTATTTCGTTGGTTATCACCTTCTAAAACAAATGTAATTAACGGATGTAATTTTTAAAAATTCTAAAATGAAGTAAATGTTAGGTTATGTCTATTTTATTATATACACATGAATAAATAATTTACATTTGGTCACAAATTAGTCCACATTTAGGACTTAAACATTTTGTACCTTATTCATAGTGGCAAAGAGAATATTTTAAATGATTATTTGTTTCGATATGTATATTTAAATAAGTATCTACAATAAATATTTTGTAAAGGGAGATTGTTTTAAGAATATATTTTGCATACTTGCATTAATATTAAAGGGGTAAACTGTAGGTCGAAATTCGTCGAAAAGCACAAAGGGAGGAAGCTATCGGGTGGCCGAAGACAAAAGATGGTATGAACTTCCCTCTGCGGATACAGAAAAACATATTACAAAAAAATACTATTCTGATTTGAAGACATAGCAGTGCATAAAATCTTAGCCCATACTTTTAGGATTTCCAGCGGTTGTATGGTTTGTTTTTATTTTAAATTCGTGCCCCTGTTATCTTAATTATTTTTTAACTATATTGATTACCTTTACTTTAATTAATAATAGTCATTTTAAAAATTAAGCTATCAATTGTACACATTGACAAAAGTTGAATGTTGAATTATGCCTTACTTGTTTTACGTCAATGTAGATCTGAAAGTATAAGACCTGTCTCTATGTCGTCTAATAGTAATATTTGTACTTTACTTTTGAAAGTCATTCAATATATTTTCTTCGATAAGGCGGGAAAAACCCATTTGACAAACGAATAAATGATAAACGTTATCATGTTGCGATTATACATTACATTTAATTTAAAAAAAAAATCATATTTATTTCATCTTTCAAAATTCGTCAAGCTGATTTAAAAATTTCATTATTACCAGAAAAATCTTGCAACATCTTTGCTTGCTTTCTTAAAAGGAATATAAACTATTATAATTTTCGAAAAAGAAACCAAAAAGGCATTTAAAAATGTCAAAATTTTGCAATTTAACATATAAATAGCCTGTTTAATTTTAATTATGGTGAATAAATTAATCCTGTAAAATGAAAGCGTCGTGAGCTCCAATTTTTAAATTTCGAACACCTAACCTACTCAAATTTCGAATTTATCGATTAGAGTTGCCATCTATAAAAATATTGATTGAATAAACAATCATTATTTAACAAGATAATAATGTTTTATTTTAAAAAAAATATTGTTTTTGTCAAACTCTTAATGCTCTGTGTAAGAATATTGTTCAGGCTTTATTATATTTTACGTTAATTATTGTTCAAACAATGATACGTTTCCATTCGATGTGCACCGTCACACACATTATACATCGCCTGTGAGCCGCGGAGGCGTGAATGACACGGTGCGGCCTTGTTAGGTCGTCCGATTTTATTTATTTAGTTTTCGCTTCGATGCCCTACACACGCTTTATTAAAAATAATCATATCTGGTTCAAAGTTCTTTTTTATACGAACAAGATGGTACACTAGTCAACGGCGCGTAATTGTTTTAAACAGGGTAAACGAGCCATTAGACGGCCTGAAGAAAAAAATACGTATTCATAGATTATAGCGCATAGATATTTATACCAAACAATTGAGTTGTGAATAATAGAAAAAAGTAATTAAGTCTCCTGACTAAAAATATATATTTTTTCTTAGTTTTGCTGATTTTCATTAGTTACATGTTTTTTTATTATTGTTCTTGTGTTGTTATATAAATATGGATCAATTTCCGAGTTGGTATGGTTGCGACACTACCGCGGAAGCTCAAGCATTTGAATGTAGTATTGCTCGTGACTCTGATTACGAAATTTCTAGAATTATAAATATTCAGTAACGCGATCTAAGTGGATCGGACTTGGATATTTAAATTGTATTATCTCATGATGAGAGGTTCTTTCATTATTAAATTTAATACTTTTAATATATGTATTATATTAAAATCTTCGCATAAATTCATCAAGTTATTTATTTATTTTCTAGGACGAAATGGTCCTTTTCTTCGAGCAATGTGATGTTAAATAACAAAAGACAATCGCGGGGATTGTTAAACCGCTGTCACTTTAGAAATTCGATCACATGTTTTGTTTATAAGAGATGTTTACTCGAATGTTCGACGTCACCGCATTCCGTCGCCCGCACCGTATAACCCAACATTTGCATTAATTCGCAAACTGGTACTAAAAGAATTTCAAATAAAATTCTATCGCTAACAAGCTGATCAATTTAAATGGCGCTTAGCGCCAACTAGTTCGCTGTTTTTTTTATATAATTCGTAACCAACATCCGGGAAACGAGGCTTCAATAAAATACCAAACAGATCGAATTGTATTTTTATTGATGTAATTTATCATTTATGATATTATATCTTTATTGAGTTATCTAAATGTCAATGTTGGACAAAATTGTTGCTTTTTCATGTTTTTAATCCTAGAATTGGTTTTTTAAAAAAATCTGAAGAAAAGTTATATCGTAACTTGTATGAGAAAGCGTTTGAATTTTGGACACGAATAAAACTATCACTGTCTCAGATCTAAGGTAAATTTATCTAATTAAGGTCTTCAGTAGCTTAAAATCCATCCGAATATTGAATATAAACCTATTCTTTTCAGCTGCAATAAAAAAGAAAGTTTAACATCTGAAATTTGCAAAGTGAAAACGGAATAGAGTAAAAATTATTTTTTTTCTTCGTCCCCAACGTTTTAACAATTGCTGGCTGGTAACAATTACACGCGCCGCACCAGATGCGGGTTAGCATCGGGAGTCGCCATCTGGCTGCACGATTCCAGCTTGTCCGCATGCGAAATCAACTTTTTATATGTGATTTATTTTATCGACAACGGGGCGCCACTGCAAGGTCACTTCAGACGGCCGTTAGCGCTTGCCGCTTGCCGCCCAAATAGGTTGTAGCAGCATCCCGCGCTTTATGGAATTTCGTTAAAATATTATTTTATAGAAAACTAGTGGTTTCTCCTTATACATAGTACTGTCAAAGACAAAATAATGTCTAAAGTGTAAAAAGGTACCAAATAATCTAAAGTCATATTGCTAGAGTTACAATAAATCTTAAAATATGTTTTTAAAATTTCTAAGTCTTAAAAACTTTAGTGATAACAAAATCTGTGTAGTTTAGAAAGACATAGGGGACAACATACGAACATTAATTTTTATTAATATAAAGATTTGCTGTTATCCTCAAATATTTTACATAATATGGCCACACTATTACAGAGCTCCAATGTGGAGCTGTAATTGTTGCCATTAAAAAAATACTATTGGCTTCTCCCCAGATGTGGTCATAAACGATTAACGCTATAAAATGTTTACTGGCTTGTTTTTTATGTTTTTAAGGATCGTACGAAAATTTTGCAACTTCGAAAAAAAGTGATTTTTAATTTAAAAGACAGTTTTGTTTAAATACATTTTAATCTTACTAATAAAAAAGAAACAGATAGATAGATGTTTTTTGGAAGGTATCTCCATAACAATTCAATGTATCTTGACATTTAACATCGATGTAGACATAGACTACTTTCTAGTTTTTTTTCTTTAAATTCCGCGCGGAGTTGTCGCGGGAAAAAGTTTGACAATTAGTTAATAATCATCGAAGTGATTTGAAGTGTCTTTGGAAGATTCAAAAACGCTTCGTATTTCAAGATTGAACTATATAGTTGATACAGTTTATTCAGAATCGATCACACAACAGAAATGTCCAGATTTGTGCCTTATTTAATTTGTTTCACAGATGGTCATATCATACTTATGGACAAAAAAAATGTTTTAATTCGAACAGTTGTTTGTCCAAAATTTAAATATTAAGGCAATCTGTCAGGTAGTAAGAAGTAG
>JAOCNA010000007.1:1700903-1712027 GCA_026546675.1 Papilio helenus
CGTAGTATCCAGCCGCGCCGCCCGCGCCGCCCGCCCCGCCCAGCTCCGACAGTAACTTGTACTCGTCTTTGAGGCTCCATTTAGATGACCAAAGCTATTAACATATAAAGAATGTAACAGCCTTGTAAAGGGCCCAGTAGCACACCTTTGACTAAACTATCGCACTGTTTAGTTTTCTTTGATTCCTATGAGCTTATATGGAGGACACTACTCGATTTTTAGTTGTGAATAAACAGTTGAATTGGCTGCGAAACAATCGACAATCGCACAACCGTTGTGCGATTGTTTATTCAAAGGCTCGTCTCTACCTTTTGCTACATTATTTTCTCTTTAGTATAATATTAGTTGATTTTTGTACTGTCTTGTATGGTAACATTTGTGAAGATTGTTCTATGCTATGAGTAAAGACAGACGTTTGCATTGTTTATGCGACAAGAGAAAATATTGAACCATAAAATGTTACGGCATCAGTAAAAATCAGTAGCAGATTATCTGGCTAGTCGAGTTTTACAAATATATTGTACTTACGTTTGAGTATATTTGATCACCGTTGTAATGACTTCTTTGTCTTTTGACGTCGTCTTCTGAATGGCTGTTGAAGTCTCTATTCTCGTCTGTTGACAATAAATTGATTAATTAAATAAGTAACAAGAAGAACGTTAGTTATAAGTGAGGTACACTGATAGAGGTAGACCTAGAAGATGGATGGATTACGTGAAAGGTGACGATCAAGAAGGGAGTGATGAAACAAAAAAAATAATTTGCCCTTGAAGTACAAGCCAAAGGCTAAAAATGGGATTCCCTTTACATGTCACATGTATGTTCGGAAAAGTTTGACTACAACTTGTCTCAAATTATGAACAATATAGTTATAATTTTTTAGTTACATTTAGTTTTTTTTATGTTTTTCAGAGCATTGCCAGGCTATGGCTTTGGCTATGTTTGATTCTGTTCAAAATCTCTTGAACTGTTCGGATACTTATTTATTTGTGAATCAAATTCTTCATGAATTTGGTTCAAAATGCATTTGGATCTACGTATCTATTTAATTGTATTAATTTTAAAAACTTGTTTCATTAAATTTTAAAGGTTCTATTGGGATTTTACCCTAAATCTTATTAAGCGAGCATATAAGTAGCGAGTTAAACTCTACCATAAAATCTAGTAAGAATTTGAAGAGAAATTATAAGGTAATATGGGCAGAATTTGTGCTGGGGATATAATAGCACAGTAAATCTTGCTGGTTCCGCTGAGTGCACCGCGCTATGGCTAGAGGACGCTAGTGATGTGCTGTCTTAAAATAGTTATCGATATTTTAAGTAATTAAAAGTTTTTAACCAAAAAAAATACTTTAAATACAATTACAAGAAATTGAGGCAAAACTTAATTAAGAAAACTAATAAGAAATAAACAGAAAATTCAATACAGAATGGAAACAGACTTAAGATTGTCTACATTTATCATATTATGTACCAATATTGAATATTGTAAGATGTTAACAATAAAATCAAATGTTTTACATATGTGGCTTTCAACGTCTAACTTCTGTATTTATAGTTATCTATATCTATACTAATATTATAAAGAGGAAAGATTTGTATTTTTGTATGTATTGAAATAACTCAAAAACTACTGGGACGATTTTAAAAAATCTTTCACCGTTAGAAAGATAATTTATCTGTGAGTAACATAGGCCATTTTTTAATACCACGCGGGCGAAGTCGCGAGCAACATTGCTTATAATTGATGTTAACATTATCGTTCATTTAATGTTTTCAGCAGTTAAACATTTTAACATTAATTTTTTCTTCAAATAAAACGAAATTATAAACATTAACAATCTCAATAATTTTGCAATTATAAATAATGATTTGGTGAACTAATACTGATTCAGATAATTAAGGTAATCAAAAATCCAATAACGAAGTAAATTAACGTATCAGAAAATTCCAATAATAGTGTATAAATAAATCATTGAAGTAACCACAATTCTGAGTTAGTAAGGACTCAAAGGACTTTGTCCGACGGCGCGGCAACCAGGAGCCGTGAAATTGAATTGACGTTTACAGTGTCCCAAATACAGCTTGTAGACAACACCTTACCTAAGCATTAACTGAAATACGCAGTTAATAATATAGGATTAATCTAGAACTACTATCGCACAACTGTTTAGTCTCGCTTTGATTCCTATGATTTTATATGGAGGTGCGCACACTACTCGATTTTTAGTTGTGCTACTAAACAGTTGAATGGCTGCGAAACAATCAACAAACGCACTACAGTTGTGCGTTAGTTGAGTCAAAGGTGTGTGCCAACTTTTAGAGAATAGAAAAAAAATGCATCGTAAATCGTAAATCTTTTTAATATTATTTTTATAATGATTTCTACTTTATTGTTCCAAATCATTTATAGAATCAGAGACAACTAGAAGGGATCAATAGATTCGAGCGGTTAACTTTTTATTTTATCTATGGCATCTTATCGATTCATTTCTGTAAATTGAACATCAAATAGCTCTTCAAAATATCGAGTACCGTCCTTGGAACATTTAGTAACACTTGATACTGATAGAGATTGTTTTCACCATAGATAAAAATACATTTTTGATGTAAACTGTACGTCACATGGTAAATGTTTGCTTAATTTATTATCTTTCCTTCGTTATCGTTGTTGATACGATGGTACAGTCGCGTAGAAATTTGTAAAAAGCGAAATAGGTAAAATATTTCAGAAGAAGTTTGGAAAAGAAAAGTTTATGAACAGTTGTCAAAATTATTATTGATTTGGTAATTAATACGTCATTGATATCCTATTAGATTTTATTAACATGCATGTTATGACAATAACTTTTAAATAAAGTCATGTCTTTTGTCAGTGACTGTACACAGCACTATATACTATCTTTATTATCAAGTACAGTTCAATTTTACGGTTAGTTCCATTATTGTACTGACATCAGACAAAGCCGATAACATGAATACTGCAGTATTCGGCCTCATAGTTATTCTTGCAACCAACACGGATTGTCTTCTATCAACACCAGAAAACGTACTTCAAGAAACCGACCATGGAGTTTTTCTACGAAAATTGCAAACAACAATACGAAGTGACCCGGATGAACAAGCAAAACCTTTGTCATGGAGTGAAATTTTAGCTGATATCTTAGTTAATAAAATTGGTCTATCTAAAATTCTACCAAAAGAGAATGAACAAGTTGCAGAAAATAATGCAGCACAAGACAATGTGTTTACTAAAATATGCAGCGTCGTCCTAAATGTGTATAAACACTTTGTATACGACAAATTCTTTCAAAAGCCAACTGAAGATGTACCAAATTCAAGTAAAAGCGAAGTCACGGAAAAGAATATCGAACTACAAGAACTGGAATCGAATACTCCAGGAGATAACGACTTTGATGTGATTACAATAAACCCGGACGTGGAAATAATCGAACCTAAATATCATGGGAAATTATGTAGCGATTGCGATAGTCATAATGTTGTAAAGAAAGAAGTTCCACCAAAAAGTGATTGTCCAGAAGGTCTTGTGAAGGACACCAATGGGAATTGTGTGGATCCAAAATCATTGAATTATATGATATCTATTCCTTATCAATGTCCTATTGGCTACAGGCTTACTTGGTCTGGATATTGTAGACCGATATTTTAAAATTGCATTTTTTTTAAAAGACATAAATCATGCCAATAACCCAGAGAGGTAGGCAGACAGGGACCTCCATTTGACGATGACATCTCTGTCGCTCCTTTAGATTCATGCATGCGTACATGTAATTGGTTTCGCGTCCTCTTGATACCGCTCTTCTTGAGTATTTCATGAATCTGGATACAACTAATAAAGAAAGTATTTGTTAAATTCAAGAAGATTACTACTAAACCTCTTATTAAAGTTAACTTATAATTACGTTAAGACTGTGTTTGTTAATAACATTATATTAGCGTCTTATTGATAGTGATACTGATTTTATTTAAATTTCGAAGGTTTTGTTATTATTTTGTAATAAATGTTGACATTCAGTGTTTATTATTATTACTTCTTTACTGTTTTAGTGGTAAAAGAATTAAAGTCATCAAAATCTTCAAATCCGTCGGACAGGTTAGAGTTTTAATTTTAATTTTATTTTTTTATTAAAGTTAGTGAAGGTAAACTGTTATAGGCCTTTGATATTAACCTTTGGTGTATTTTCAAAGAGAAGAGTAACTAAAAAAACCTTAAATAATTCGTTGGCGTTCACTCCTCAACAAATAAATATTATTTTACCGAAAACTTCAAACTCCTATAATACAAGGCAACATACATAATTCAATAGAAAATGTCGTTCAGTGTTTACTTATTACGAAGCAAAGGAAGTAATTTCGTTCAGCCGGTCGACAAACAAGTCTTTTTACATCGGATAGACAATCGAACGAGTCAATTTCACGCTGTGCCGACCGCAAAAGAAGGTCCCGGATACGTACCTGGGATCAAACGGACGTTCGGGAGAGGATCGCCGTAAATTGACTGGTCCGCCGACTGCGCGTTATATTGTATTGAATCTGTAAATAAAATAAAGACAAGATACTACGGTGAGTGTTTGAGGAAACATTCAGCTGTCAACGTGTTGGTAGAAGTTGGGGAAAATTAACAGGAACTTTCATTTGTTTTTATTACTAAGCTAAATATAGATTAAAAAACGATTAAGAAACGTTGAATATCGTAAAACATTGTACACAAAGATGGTGTTTGTAGTCTTAGGTTCTACACGGTTGTCGATTGTTTTTAATATGAATACGCTTAAACAATTTCATATTATAAGTGTAATGTAGTCAGCCGCTCTGAACGGTTGACATTCCGTCGTCGTGGGACGTAATTAATCAAAACTAACAAAGTTTTAACGAGCGCGAAGTGGCGTGAACCACATACGTTGATGGTGCTCGACTTAAATATTCACCATTTTTGCCTCGAAACGGGAATTTTGTTTTGAATGACTTTAGAGTACACCATGTCTACGAAGTTTTGACGCATGTTATTAACATTTAAATGATGATGTATATTTTGGTTTTAACTTAAGGAAACTTTATCATGTAGTAATTGAAAAATTCAATGAGTAGTACGCCATAGCTTAAAGCAAAAACACGATAACTTACGAGACAGTATTGGTAAAAAAATGTACTATATTTGTGCTCACTATCGGACGTAAACTACACCCAAAAACGTCATACAAATTTCTGACGTTACTTTCTCTCAAACTTTCGTGCCTTCTTGTTTTGTCGAAGGAGGTGTCGTTTGTTTCTGTTGTCCTTGAATGCTACATGGATATACTTACTAAGTCGCTTTTTTAAATTTTGTGGTTATGTATCCATAACCCATGATGGCTTTACAACAAGCCCCGCGAGTCAAAACTTTAAAACTAAAATGACATCACAAACTTATACATACTCAACATGTAGTGATTTAAGTTAATCTGAACTTTAAATGTTAAGGGATTAAGTTAGTGTACTTTGTTAAAGTTATAAACATTATAACGTTATAAAACTACGTGACTATCGCGAAAAGTTTTAACAATTCAATTTTAAGATCACGTAAGACATTATTGTTTGTTATAAGATTTCACCAAATTTCATCAAGTAATCTCAGTGTAGTATGTTTTGTGTTCCCTCACAGGAAGTTATGCGTCACAAACTTGGTGTAACACAGGTGTTAATTACGACTTTAGTGGGGCAGGCGACCACTTTAACTTGGGCTACGTCAACGTATACTGCAGAGTCAGTTTGCAAATTGTGAAAGGTCAATACCCGCTGGTGCACAGAGTCGCAACTGTTATCGACAAGACATAAATTAGTAAAATTACCCTGAGTGTGATCCAATTATAAGATGTCAGTATAACGGTGCTATGTCCTGAAATTTTACTCATATGTATATAGTATGTGTAGAAATTATATGGAAGGCTTGCCAGCACACATGTGACACGCCCCTCTCTACATACGCCCACTCGACATATACCTACACATATCATTTATGTCATACAACAGTACGTTCGTAGGCTTGAAAAAGTACATAATGATAACCCTCTTTAGGTGTTGATTACGTAGAAAATATTTTGTAATACAAAATTTCAAATTTAAATTAATATGTATTGATATGTAAATGTGGAATGATATTTGGCTCTAGTATATAAAAAAATGTATAAAATTAATATTTTAATAGATATTTGAAAATAGGAACATCCTGTAGCCGCTAAGCTTCTCGCATTTCTTCGTCGCTTCTTAAAGTGTTTTACATACAACTGGCGGCTCTGTGTGGGTCGGTATTTACTCACGCACCAGTGTGTGAGTCTACGCATTTCCCCCGCGCCCGCGCCCCGCCGCCCGCTAAGAAAAATACCTTACCCCGTTACCACCCACGCCCCCTTTGATGTACCGGTGCGCCTCGGGTAAAGAAGATATGAGACTTTTTCAAAAAGCTTAATTTAAATGAGACGCTTGGGACGACTCAATAAGAATATTCCTTAATTTAAATACTATCTCAAGGGCCACTGACGACTGAGGAAGTGAGGGCAAAATGGACCATTTTAATTGGTATTGAGTTTCGATTGGAGAATACTCGGTGGAGTTTCAATTTTTTTTCCCAGCTCAGTTTCTCTGTCGTTCGGACGTTTGTTAAGTAAATGGAATTTTGCGTGCGATAAAGGATTTAATTTCGTCGTATCGAAGACTTTAGGAATTCTTGAGTGCGTCAAAGGGTATCGTTTGTTAACTTTCTTCTTCTACTTGTATTCTTAGTTCCGTTTATATGCGATTTGAACAAATGGGAAATTAAGAAACTATTACTACATCTAATTTAAACGACATTAGTAACATCGATTTGCATTTCGTTACATATTTTAAAATAATATAGTACAATATAGTACATAAAATTAATTACATTAATTTATCCTTACTTAAGAGTATTCGTAAGCGAATTATTTAAGACAAGCTGATAGTGACGTACAAGGAGGACTTGAACCCCATACCATCTACTGTTCATAAGTGAATATTGCATTATCATACTATAATTATTATCACTATACGTTCAAATCATTTTGAATAATAATAAGTCATCCCAAAACTTAAGGGATGGATAAAAATCTTAAGTTGATAAAAATTTAAGAACTACATAAAAGCTATAACACATTCTTAAAAGATACAAACTATAATATCAGACTAGAAATCTTAATATTAATTTTAATTAATAACACTTAAAATAATTGAAAAGTAAATGAATGAAAATGTTCAAAAGAACGTAAGTATTCACTAAAACAAAATAACGCTGAAACAATTTTACAATCTCTTTCGAGTTAATTGTGTTCGCTCGTATACGTGCAGGTGGGGGCGTTTCGCACCCCCTTTCAACCCTTTCGGGATTCAAACGTTTCTTCTCCTTCTTTACATTTATTTCTTATGGCCTGTTTCTTCTTCTTAAATTATAAAGTTGTGTATAGATTCAACCATTTTGATACTTACGGCAAAAATAATTAATTTATTAAACTAAGATATAATATTTCTTTCTTTTAAATTTGAACAGTAGATTTAATGCCAACATACTTTTATCACAAACAAAAAAACTTTATTCGCCTAAACAAGACATCAGTAATACCAAATATTTTATCCATATCATGGTATAAAAAACTTCGTTTTTACAATAAAATCATTGGTAACACGAAATCTATTGTTAAAAAACCTTAAATTGTTTTGTATCTGTCATGTTAGAAGAAAAAACCTTACATTAGTATAGCAAAATAGTAAAACATCAATAAGTTTACTTATCCAATATTTAATTTTCGCCAAAACTTGTTGATAATTTTTTTTTTAAATAATTGACCAAATATCAAGATGACGCAGTCGTTGTACAACGGGAGCCAAAATGATGTTACAAAGGCGCGGAACTGGGCTAACACAAGTTTTCTATATTACAGTGCGTACCTCCCCTGCCCGGCTCCGCACGCCACCCGACCGGCCCCAAAGGGTTGGAGCCCACCTTTGAAGATGCGCAGAGCTTTTTCTATAATTCCTCTTCTCTAAGCGATTCGAATTTCGTAAGTCTCCAATTTCCACGGGCAAAAAATAATTGGTCTCACAGATTCCCGCGTATTTCACCGTTTATCGGCGCCGCGCCTACTTTTATATTTTTAAGTTCATAAACAATTTGAAAATGATTTAAGATTCCTCTTTTAAATACGATTTTTAATTAAAAACGTATAATTACGTTTTTAAATAACTTAAAATCATGTTTACTGTGATAACATCGACATGTGTTAATGTAATAGATAGTAGATAGATAGTTTTGGCCGGCAACGCATCTGTAGTAGTAGTTTAATATAAAAAAAGTACAATGGTCTCGTTTAAAATACAAAAAAAATAACTAGATTTGTTCTTGACTTCATAGGCTCCGAATTTAGAAACAAAACCTAATATAAGTAGCCCATGTGTTTCTTTAAACTATGTTTTATATCAGTGCCAAATGTCGAGATCGGTTGAGCTGATTCATCGATCTTAACATTTGCATTTATAATATTTGTAAGAAGTTAGATAAGGGTCTTAAGACTCATACTAGTAATTCATCTATACTGTAATTAAAAAAAAAAGTATCAAGTGGTTTTTACAATGTAAATTCATTATATTGCAATGATTAGTTTATTTCGTTTTGAATCAATGCAATTACAGTAGCAGTACTAACATCGGACTATAAATAAATTAGAATACAAATATAAACTGTACGTTCTACAAATTAGAATCTATTATTCTGTGACAGAGTTTAATGAGTGGCAGTGAACATACTCAATTGGATGAGATACCGCGATAGGACACGCGTGTCTCAGACAAGGGCTAACAAAATGTGGAGTGCGACCTCACTTAGGTGCTTCTAATTTAAGCAATTTTACAGTAAAAATAACAACTGATCATACAAATAACTAAAAAATATGATGTTTTATAAACTTAACACTTTATAAATATTTTTTATAGAAGTCTTTACTTACGAAGAATCAACGAAAAATTAATTTAGGTATAGTTCTAGATAGAGACTAGCATCATCTACGTTGTCTTAAATTACATAGTATGCAATCATACTTCACCTGAACTGTGTTTTAAAGGACTAGTCACCCCTAGAGACCCCTATAGAGTAGGCTCTTAGTGTATGTAGGCAGTTGTTGGTGATAACCATATAAATAAAAATGCAATACTTAAAATATTCACATTTTCATATCCATAGTAGCATAGCAAGGATAAGACAATCTGTCACAGTCGGTAGCTGTCACCGGCACCCATGTGCGTCTTTGTAGCACGTTGAACGACCCGTGTGTGACGTTGTTCACCCCTTCCACGTTGAGCTACCCGAGAGTGTTCGCGTATTGCTCACCCCTTCGTCTCTGTTTACGTCCGACAAACTATTAAGAAGCTTGTGGTTAGCGAATTCTAAGCTTCTGGTAAGATTGAAGTATTAAGATTTGGGTATCGGTTCTTTTTTGTGTTTGTAAACAAACGTAATTAAGTTACCTATAGGATGGAACAAGCTAATTTCTTGTCACAGTTCGCATTAGTAAGATGAGCAATTTTACATGCGAATTTCTTTAGTGTTTTGACGCTAGGAAAGGTTTTTTTAAGTTGTATTTCAAAAAGCAAATCGTGTGGGATGTGGAATAGATTGGTCTTCATCAATAAAATAGAAGATACATAATTAATTTTAAAGTTTAAAGAAAATGAACGTACTATAAATACGCAAAGCTGTACTCCAAAGCCTTAGCACCGTCTTTACCTTTGAATATATTAACTTAGTGTTGTGTGCTTAGTTAGGAACAGATTATGCAAATCCTAAACTCGAATCATCAGTCACTTTCTCAATTACAACCCTTATCAGTTGAACACTAATACATTAACTAACACCCTGTGTATCCATATCTTTGGTGCAATAAACAACCTTAACTCACGCTAATAAAGGCGAAATTAAATAGTTTCTCGACTTCAAAACTAATTTGAACACCCTTCGCGCTATCACTTCAGAAACGTTCCTGCTGACGAGTAAAAGAATCTTGTAAAGAATTTTTTTTCTTCCTTAAGAACGTCATTGACTTTTTAGACGATTAAGTTGTGCTTTAATGGCTTTTTGACTTTGTCTCTCAGAGAAAAAACATCCAATATTAATAACAACACATTATTTTTATTACTTTAAATCCATATTGTTACTAAATGTATAACCTGTTAGATTAGTTTTCTAATCAGAGAATTTATCTTGAAATTACAGTGGATTGACGGATTTTATTAACTTTATCTAATAATGGTACACAAATATTGGCTACTATTTGTGTGTTAATTTATTATCAATTTTTATCAAAATTGTGCCAAAAAAAATGGTTAAGAATATCGTAAAACAGCCAAGAAACTCTTTCATTTTGGTCTTACTACAAAATAGGCACAAACTGAATTTCTATGTAATCAAAGCAGTGATGGGGCGAGCGCGGCATCAGCTATCCATCACTCCGGGGAAGGTGCATCCCAGTCACAACGCCTGCTATATCGGGTTCGGCGGCGCAGAGGTAGTGCACAAGATGTACGACGTACTGTGCAGGATAAGTTGAACCAAACCATATTTCAAAGAAAGATATTTGGCTCAGTATTAATTTTGCGTGCAATTTTTATCTTTTATCGATAAGTGCTGACGTAAATAAAAGGAATTTTGATATTGTTCTGATAACTTTAGTAAATAATGATTATTTGTAAATATATTTTCTATGTATTAATAAATGCCTTTACCTTATTTGTATTTTCATTTTATAGTATCAGAGAGAAACATATCTTTATGATATTGCAATCAATAGAACAAAGCAACACAATCTAGATATTTTGTCATTGTTAATTTTTAATTTAATAGCGTCGATGACTCGATGATATCGAAGAAATTTATCATATGACTTCTAATCTTAACTATAACTAAATGCGATAGTATTACACATTGTAAGGTGCAAAATAACAATTATTTCATACCAGTAAGACTATTGTGGGAAGGAGTGCGAACATGTCTGACATCTAAATGAATGACATCATCCGCACAGTTGACCCTTGTTGCACTTTGACTAACGTGTACTTACGACTT
>JAOCNA010000007.1:1750419-1762807 GCA_026546675.1 Papilio helenus
ACCTTTTGTCTAAATGTCTAAATCATATTATGCACGGAAATATAATTTTTTCTTAGGCTTTGAAATCAAAGAAAAATTTTAAAAATTTCTAGAAAATTCTAGAACATCTTGGAACTAGTTACTAATACTAACGTATATGAGCTTCCTTCAAGTATAACTGTATCACTAGTTGAACAGGATGGGAACATGTGTGGGCAAGTTTGCATACAAGCGCCGGGTATTGTGTGGCGACGTGCAGGATGTCTGCGACTAGCTCCCTGATCTGGCACACGCTTTCTACACGAACGACCACTTAAACTTTACAATATACAGAACCTAAGAGTACTGAAAATTTTACGAAAAGCTATGATATAAAAAAAAACTTCAATAAAATGTCACTCACCATATGATTTTAGTGATCAGTTCCCAAATTCTAATCATTTTTACTTGAAAAGAATATATGTAAATCGGTGTATCCCGTTGAGTGGATTGGAACTTTCCCAATGGGAATTTTCTTCCCAATCTTCCGTTTGATTTTGTTTCATATGGATAACTTTCCCCATTATATTAAAAGATCTACAAAACAATTGAAAGACTATCTGAGACTCCCAAAGCTTTGATATCTTTATAATTTGCATGTCAAGAAAATCCAATAAGTATTTTAACAATCTGTCATCACGTACAAAAAAAAATTAGCAAACTTGAATTTTTTTTAACTAACTCCATAGTTTTCGTAGTCGCAAGTTCAGAACACTTTCTATATAGATTGTAGGTGCATGTATTGTAATGTTACATGATAGATACGCCAAAGGAAAGTCTTTCCCGCAGGCCCTAGATTAATGGGTTGTGCAATTCAAATCGCTTTGATATATGCAAGCAAGAAAACTGGAACACGTAATTAATATTACAATGTATTTTCCAATATTGCAAATGTACGAGTAGAAATAAATTTATAAAACACATCGAGATGTCGGTAACCAACTTTTGTTAGCCAGTGGCAAAAAAGGGCTGGTTTCATAAGATGGATAAGCAAAAATGTGCAAGAATTTACCCTAAATTAGGCGATAACATAGGTCAATGACCCCAAAGTTATTGTATACTCTTTATTTTAAGTAGATATATGTGTACATCGATATTACTACATTATACAACAGAATTTAAATCCGTGGGAATGAAACAAACTTCATTTTACCATATTATTATAGTCGTTAAAATAAATACGTCCATGTATGGTCGATAAATGTCCACTTTCCCTTGATTTTAAAGATAAACGAAATACTTAATCTACTTATGCAAACTTAATGTCAATTAAGTTAATATGTTTATAACTTAATACTCTCATTACAATATTAAATGCGACCGTTATCAATTCGCATATGCACTAATAAATATTTTAACGATTTTATGTATCTGTTAAGGATAGCTGTTTTCATATTAAAATACCGTAAGAAGATTACAAAATGGTTTACTAGAAATTATATGATTCTACAATAGTTTGGATATATGGATGTTTATCTACGAATCTCCAAGACTTAACGGATTTAAATTTAATTTGGAACTGGTGTGAATAGTCTGAGAGCTTTTTTAATCCTGTTTGTACGAAGTCGAGGACAAAATATAATAGTAAATAATAATAATAAGTGTTAAGGTTAGATTACAAGTTGTAGATTCTCTTATGAGAGAAATTATATACAAAAATGAAGAAATTACGTTTAATATTTCAATAGAATTGTCAATAACAGTTTTAATAACAAACAAAATTAATTTAAGAGTTAACTTTACATTGTATGTCCTTTCCAACTCTTCGTCTAACTAGGTGGTACTTTCTCGCGCACGCGACGCGGACCGGTCCGGGTTCGGTTCCTGATAACCGAACAATGTTAAAGAGAATATCACTACTGATGTACTTACAAGTAAATTAATACGTATAAATACCGTTTTGTTAAACAATAAAAAGACAGTCGTATAACAAAGTCAAGGTTTACAATACTGTGAATTTAATAAAAAGAAGTCATGTTTTTATACATATCTGTAATATGTTATGTTTATGTTTTCGTTCAAAATCATATATCTGGCTAGCTCAGTGTAAAAGAAAAAGTGATCAACCAAACAACATATTTGAGGTTAACTATACTAATATTATAAAGAGGAAAGATATATTTGTATGTATTGAAATAACTCAAAAACTACTGGGCCGATTTTAAATTTTTCCACCGTTCACAAACCAGGTAAGTGGTTCAGCGGGAATGTGTAATATTGTTATATTTTTGATATAAAGACATTCAAAATTCTATTACTAGCCAGACAAAGCTGGGTCTGATAGCCAGTTAACTATTATACATCTTGATATATCTTAGTAAATCTTATCGGTCGTAGTTCAAAGTCCTTCAATAGCCCGTAGCGCAAAGGGCCAGTCTATCTGCGATCGCTACGTCCAGAGAACTCTGATATCGAGTAATATGATCCACTATTGTGTTGTCTCCACCGACGAATCGTTAACGTAATTGACTATTGGAGACGACGAGTCTCCGACGCTGATAAACAAAGCTATGTAAACAGGCACCTTGTTTTCTTATTCCTTTACCTAAGCCTTCCAACATCAAGTTTCGTAATACGATCCTAGTTAAATGGTAATTAAATCTTAAAGTAAACAAAGGCTGGCAAAAGGATGAGTTTTAACCGATTTTGACAATCATATGCTAAGCTTCAAGTTATATTTAATTCTTACTAGACTTATACAGTTATTTAAATCATATTTTTATAACTTTCGGTTCTGTATCGTTCTTAGTTTTGGTGTCGGATACCAAATTATTAGTTGTACTATAAGACTTTTATATTCTGTCTAAATATTTAAGACTAGCTGTTGCCCATAACTTAGTCCTTGCAATATTAAGATAAAAAAGTAGCCTATATGCCTGTCTATGTCAGCTACCCTTCAGTGAAAGTGCGGTCGAAATCGGCCCAGCCGTTTCTGAGTTTACCCGGAACAAACGCGACTTGCGGACAGACAGACAGACAAAAAAATGCTATTTTCGTTATCAGCAACGCGAATACATCATCTTCCCGAAATCTGGAATTTTTCTTTTAATATTACAAAGACACTCCAATTTTATTATATGTATAGATATAAACTGTTTCGGCGAAAGGGGGCATTAGACAATGCAATATTTTCTATGCACTTTAAATACAGTAGTAATATCAGTATTATACAAACTCTAGTTGTTTACGTATGAAAATGTATTGAATAATTTATCTATCTTTTTTAATATAAAATAATGCGGCCATTGAAATACGTGTAATCAGCTATCATCGAGTAGATCCATCAAATGGGCAATTACTCAAAGAGATTGTAATTAAATTTGCCACAGCAATAAACAAGAAACTCGTATTCCTTCAAAGAGGTACTGTCTCCATTGATCAGATGCCAAAACAACGATAATTATCACTTATAAAAATATAAATCAAACTAAATTCGACTCTATTGTTAAGACATTAAGTGCTAATGGTTGTATTTTTTCTATTTTCGTTCCGCAAATTAGATTTTTCGATGCATAAATCGAGTGTTGGCATATGAATACGGCTTGGACACAATGGCGTGTCCACACCGGTGGGTTGACGCGGGCGTAAATTCGCAACTCTTTATCGAGTGTATCTTCAACTAAACGCTTTTAGACTAATGACGCAGGAGGCTTTTTGTTCTGTCCGCTGCGTTTGAGTTCCGCGGACGTAACGTATTGTGTTAAGTTTTCTATGCTTTTAACTTTATCTGATGCCTCATTAAAGTTTGTGATTCGCTATCGGGAACCTGAAGGTTGCTGTTTGATTTATTGCGATTGATTTTATTGTACTTTAATTTGACCGCTTAGATAACTACTCTCAAGTCAACCTTACACAAACATGTATAAAACAATCTACAATTTAAATTTAAAAAAAAATGAACAATATTCTTTGTATTACTGTTCTTTTAAAAATCCCAAGAAGTTGCACGTTAATTTT
The DNA here is from genome assembly GCA_026546675.1 of Papilio helenus. NCBI lineage: Eukaryota > Metazoa > Arthropoda > Insecta > Lepidoptera > Papilionidae > Papilio > Papilio helenus. Next base: position 1,754,395 of record JAOCNA010000007.1, read on the forward strand.
TTTTTCCTATATGAAAGAACTGTTGAATAGTCCTTTCGTTAGTGTTCACAACAGTCGAAGAGTCTAATAATATGAAAAACACAGTTAGTAATAGTGCACTAACAATCTTACATCTTACAACAGAAGCTAACTAGTAGATATGTTTCGTAACCGCAACTGTATTTATCTAAAGGATTCCGATGTGCAGATAACCGAGTACAGTTAGTGTATCGCCGCATTTCCCTGCCAACATCAACTATTTTAATAGGTCGCTCACTCGGTATTAATTAACACGTACGTACGCGGCCGCTGTAAATCTCCAATGTCGATGTGTCGATACGTCCTTGTGTCGATGTGTCGTTTGTGTCGATACGTCCGTTGCACAGTGGAACAGGTCCCAGATTATACTATACAATGGAGGAAGCTTTTAGAGTGTCATTTTGTTTATATTAATATTTCGAATATCAAAAGATTGACAAAAATCGCATCGTTTTAATAAGAAATATATTGGAAACAATCTTGAGAATATGGAATTTACGGTCGAATAAATGCCACTTTAAAACAATGGACGAGGATACAAATTCACATGTCACGTTAAAAATTATAGCAACAAGCGCCCTGGGATAACTACGGCGCCCCTTAACAATACAAACTCATACGAAAAAAACCAGGCGCCCTTTTATCATTCTTGTAACGCGTTTTTATGTCTGGCGCCCTGGGCGATCGCCTTATCCTAACGCCGGTACTACACGAAAGCATTTATGTGTTATGTTTTAGAGTGCAGAAAGATATTTAACATGTTAACAATAATACGTGTATCAAGTGAAATGAGTACAGATTATACTAAGATTAAACTAGACAGAGCGCTTGGGTCGCATAGGTCCTTGATCGTAAATACTTGCTAACTGGTTTAGTCATAAAAGGATACTAAAATAGTATAAATGCAAGAATTAGTACTTAGTTGTTTAATTTCATTAGAAACAACATAATGTTCTAACCTTTTAATGTTGTAGCCGAATTACCCAATACTAACCCGCTACTTACTAGTGCCTGTCAGCTATCACCTTTGTGAAGGTACTTTATAATAAAGCCAAAACAATGTAAGAGCGGGCGCACACCTTTGACTAAACTATCGCACAACTGCTGTGTGATTTTCGATTGTCGATTGTTTTACAGCCAATTGAAATATATAATTGCATAAATAAAAATCGAGTAGTGTGCGCACCTCCATATAAGCTCATAGGAATCAAAGCGAGACTAAACAATTGTGCGACAGTTTAGTCAAAGGTGTGCGCACTCTAAAGGTTCAATTGATCACATGACCTTGACTGCAAAAGTGTATTAACAATTAACATTTAAGAATAGACCATATGTATTTGTTTATAAAAACAATACAATTGCTATTTGAATATTGTAGATATCTCTATATATAATGAATGACCTAAATACAATAGCATTAATATTATAACAAAGTGTGATATAAACGTAATAAATATTGACATAACGCTGTGTATTGACACATTTTAAGCATTATTAATGTAATCTAATACATAATAATAGTGATAAAGTAATAAAGAGGAAAGATTTATTGTTTGTAATGAGTAAACTATACGGCAATTTTAATCAACACTCAGAGTTAATGATCTCGCTTAAAAGACATTTACAATAATGGTCTCCCTTAGTAACCAATTACTGAGCCTTTTAAACGCGCTATTATCTGCGGAGTATTGTAATGTAATTTAAATATGTTTTAAATTTATTTATTAACTAATTAATTAACTTGTAAGGAAGGAGTTAATTAATTAACGACGTCTATCAGATTGTAAGCGGCGCTGCCGAAACGAAGTATTTAATATCCGTTTCTGTATTTGCTCCTATAAACACACGGATAATAAAATTGTATTACTTTGGACAATTTTGTATCACATTTTATGTCGAGGCTGTCCGTCAAGCGCAGAGTATCTATTGATGTGTTTCGTCAGAATATCAAATAACATATGGAAATAATACTCGAAATGTACTAGGACTTTTACTACTAAACTATTTAATAATGCGTCATTTAGAATGGTGAAAAAAATATTGATATAGTTAGACACTTGGCTTGAAACATCAGTTCTTCAAATTAGTCGCAACCATTTAAAAAAGAACAATTTAATAATAAGGAAAGTAAATTAGACCAGCTGTAAAACCTTCAGTTTTTAGATCTTCCTATAACCAAAAATGTAATTACTAAGTCATATTACCTCAGAAACGATGGTATTCTTGCTGGCATACAGCCATTGGTCACAGGAGCGCAACTCCTCGGAGAAGGCGGCGTCGTTGCATGGCACCTGATCATCAAGGGGTGCGCGGCTGAAGCATCGCTGATGCCTTCCCGCCGGCATCGCGCTCGCCAACCACGTCGGGCTGTAGTCACTGCTGTTGAACGCCTCGCATTCCGGCACCACACATCTAGTAACAATGACATTTCATAGATTATAACAGTGGTAGACGCTTGCTAGCATAATCATCCGTCTAAAACAAACCATAGATTTTTTTTTAAATCATCTTATCATTTGATGATAGTTGCAAAGTTTCATGTTGCCTGTATAGCAACATTAGGCCAATAATTAAAGTGTAATAAGCAGTTTATAAAACAACAGGTCACATAAAGTCGCCATCTTCCGGCGTCAATCAAGGCCACGATGCCATCACAAGCGCAGCGGATATGGTAGCGGAAATAACCATAGCGTCTATATAAGTTTCTGGTATTTATATGGTCCAGGTCAGTGTTCTAGAATCATTAGCAATCTATAAAATAAAATTATTTAGAAACTCTAAATTTAATTGTAATCGGGAGATTTCTCTTATCACTAATGCGACAAGAATAAATTACCTTTCTACTCTTAGACACGATAAGTTAATTAAATGTAGCAAAAACTAACATTATACTAAGAAAAACTAATAAAAGAAAACAAAATTAACTCTAATGTAAATTGACAATATTTTAAATTTTTCTTTCCGCTAATCGCTCTGCTTGTGCTTTGTAGCAGCCTTACTGCTCAATAATTGCCGGCACTTCCTGTCGACACAATGACATCGGCTGCCGCAACCTCAGCCGAGCTCACGGCAAACCATGTTGACTATTTACAAACATTTATCATATCAAAAGGCATTAGGCCGCACACACACTCAGACGAAACATGGAGTTCCTTCCACTTGGGGTCCTCTGTGTGATCGTGATACACCAAGAGTCGTCCCATACGTACAACAGATGTTATTCTGGGATCTAGCATTGCCTTTGGTCTTAAGTTTAAAAAACATATTTTTATTTTTTCTTTACATAAAGAGATTTATGCATGTATATGTAATAGAAAGTAGAAGTAAATTTAACGCGTGCAGTAACGTAAGTAAAAAATACCTATCACACGTTTGGGATCGCTACATACATAGTGATTAGATGACAAAAGACGTGATGACGTCATCACGGATGTCTGGAACGTTTCCATTGGCCGTGCAATAAATCGAATGGGTTGAATGCATTTGGAAATGGAAAATTTTTGCAGTCACCTAAAAGTGCTACCATGCTAAAGGATAATCTTAATATACTCAAATTTAATGTAGATTTTTATACTAAACCTACATTAAAAGGCTCTCTCAGTGACCAGTCACAAGTTTTCCTGGAGTAGGAAGGAGAAATATCCTCTTTATATGCGTCTCTTCCTCCGTCAATTAAGAGTAGGCATCGCCTCTGCAATTGCAGATGTCTATGGGCAGCGGTCGCTTCACTATTTCTGTAAATCCAGGTTGCCATTTGCTCGTTTTCCACTTAAAATATAAACTAGGCAACTAAAAGATAGATAATCTATTCCGCTATGTCTTGTTTTACCGTAAAATACTCTGTAAACAAGGCAACAATTATGTGATCATATCATAGTTACCTATTACTTGGAAATTATGTATTGTCCGTCTGTAAACATGCAAATTTGCTAACTATATGTTTCCACTGTTGTAACACATGTTGTCGTCCCTCACATACTCATTGGAATAACAGAGACAGTTATATTTCATTACATCAGTGGAATTAGCGTTAACAATCGTGAAGACATCCGGTTGTTAAATTAATTTTTTGTTATCTACAAGTGAAGAAGCAAAAAATATTTACTACGAGGAAAAATCCGTCTTAAATCAAATATTATTCTGGCAGTTGAACATCTTCAATGATTCTATTACGGAGAAAACATCACGTTAGTTTTTTTTAGATAAGTAAAGTTGTGTCGATATGTAACTCCATCAACATCTTACCTACAATTTGTTTTAAGATCACTACATCGCATTTGAATATTCAGCAAAATTAAAAATAAGGTACATGGATTGAAATAGTAATTAAAAACATAGACGAGGAAAAATTTTACATCAATATTAAGGTCGATGTGTTATAAGGTAATAAATTAAATTCAGTAGGTAATATTAATTATTATTAGTTAATTTTAATCTCGTCTGAAGAAGTCAAAGAAACACGGTCTTATTAAGTGTCAAATGTCGTATATAAAAATAAATAATAAAAATGAAGTAAACGCTGCTATTATGCGAAAGGACAGAGTTCACAGTTGTCGAACAATCGTCTTCAATGATAGGTTATGTTCGCTAACACAAGACATATATCATTTCATTAAGATAATGATGAAGTTATTCAATGAAGTAAATTATATTATAAATACACAAAGAGGTTATAAATTAATAATTATTAGTTCCTTCCTTTCTAGTATTATCGATGTCGTTGAGCAAATATTTTGTACTCCTTTTAGCAAATTGTGCGAATGCAGAAACGTATCAACATAATTTCTAAATTAAAAAATATAAAACTCTTATCTAGGCATTGATGTCTAATTTCGGCCAATGGGCGGTCAGATCTCTTCATTAGATAGATTACTTATTTAAATAAATTACTATTACGTACATTTACGAATAGAAATACCTCTAAATTTTTTGGCAACACCAAATTCACTTCAATGTTAATGGCAAGTTTGTAAAGAAATGTTACGGCATATTATACTTAAAATACAGAAATTATGTAATAATTGAATTCTGATTTAATGTTATCTGAACTTTATCGTTAGGAAAGTTTATCGCAAAACTCTCTCCTAATGGTACCTACATGTTGGTTTGTCTTCTAGAAGGTTCGATGCACGGAGATAACACACGCGCCACTGGATGTCATTATTAAATTAATAATAGATCTATTATATTAACAAATTCAATGTTTAAATATTCTAAATAACATTGATTTTTAAATAGAAAAAAAATGGCTTATCATCGTACAAAATCAATTTCTTAATGTCATAATTTTAATATTTCTATTCTTGAATAATTTCGTTATATACCTGTTGGTTGCCAATAAAATAATACAACCTATGAGAAAATTTATGTACAACTCCGTCCGGGTGGAAAAAAAAAAAGCAAGTAGCCTATGGTTCATCCAGACTATCCTTTACATCTATGCCAAATTTCATCGAGATCCGTTCAGCAGTTTGGCCTACTAACTCTAACAAACATGCATCTAAACTTTCGCATTTATAACGTTAGTGAGATCGCTAGATCTATCCCACAATATTGGGAAATTATTAGGACCAAAAGATCCTTGAGATATTCGTTCGTCAGTCTCCTACAAAATAAATCCACTCAATAAGATTGCGTGACATTAAGGTAAAATCAAAATATTATATTAGAATGTAGACCGAAACGTGTGTTTTGTTTATAAATTCATGCCTTGAGATGATTGCGGAATGTAAAAATATGCATATTCTATTGGTCACGAGTTGATTTAACGCCGCTGTGTCGCAATTTCGAACCAACATCGTCCTCAAAAATGAAATGTGCACTGTGAATTCTTATCAAATCAACTTATAATTTACACTAAAGTAATATTTTAGAAACGTTGGTGACGCTGTTAAGCGGTTGACGGTACCGGATCATAAATCCAGGTACTCCAATTTTACTAATGTGTTTTGCGAATTTCATAATTATGTACTTGGCGTTCTTACGGTGAAGGAAAACTAAGATGACACCTGCACATATCAAATAAATTCAAAGACTTGTTTGAAGTCAAGCAATATGCAGTGGGCCAGTGTAGTTAAGGCCTAGTCACCATACTCTTGGGTATGCTCCAAGCCTTGAGAGTGGGGACGTATAGTGAGCTGATGATGCAGGATGAAAAAATATTTACAAACTAACCGACTTCAAAAATAAGGATGTTCTCAATTTATATAAATTATCGATACATTCAACATAAATGGTCAAATAAAGCGTTTTAAAGAGTTAAAAATTATTATAAGTAACCCTAAAAGTTGCCTTACAACCGCCATTTGGCGTCCACGTGTCAAGCGCTCCGCATCGTTCAGATTCTATTAATTGTTGCTTATTTTTTTTGTCAACTGCCAAAAAATACAACGAAAAAAAAAACAGATGTCTTCCAAAACAAATGACCCGAATGCCAGCGAGGTTTCGTAAAAATGATGTATTAAAGTGTTAAATATAGATTATTACGTAATTAAAATGAATACGCTTTTATACTGACATGTGTCGTGATTTGTAATCTTCATTTTAATCTTTATCACTGACGTCTATAAATAGATAGGATATAGGACATGATATTTTATGCCTATTTGATTGTCGCCATTTTGATGAAGATAGTTGCTGTCAACAGAATTTAGCAATCGTAGCATGTTTTTGAATATGTTTTTTTAAATAAAACTTTACACTTGCAACACGTTTCAGGCCATATATTTTGACACTAGTCAGGGAGTAAACAAAAAGGAAGAAATCACTCTGCAACTACAAGCCGCAACTATAGCAGCAACGAAGCAATTACGTTGGTTACTTAAGTTCTCAACCAATAGGAAGGGTTTTCGTTGTCATTTGAGCATTCGAAATTTGAAATTCAAAGTTTACGGAATGTAAAAATTAAAATAAAGTATTTACTAATTGTTAATTGCTTTAATTTTACTTTAGCTAAAATTCCTTTAAAGGTATTGCTATTATAAACCTACAGAAAAAACATAATGAGAGGAAACAAATTAAAAAAGTTCAAATGCCATTTGACACTTCGAATCCTGGCTGTCAATACAAAAAAATAAAACCGCGTAACGAAATCGGTTCGGAAACTTGATTTATACTACACAGGAATGTACAACTGTTTATTTTAAAACGAAAAATCGTCCACAGATAAAAAACGGAACGTCTCTTGCGTTACCACTAATTAACCTAACTAATTCGTTGCTTAAATTGGTATGCGTCTTGTCGAATACTAAAATACATTTATCTTTTTTTAAGTCGGATAGATCTTAATAGTCTTCTATTTAAATAATTGATGACAGTTAAGCATCTCAGAGGCAGTCATCAGAATTCTTGTTGATTTTGATTAATTGATGTATCAGAAATTTAGGATTTAAAATGGAAAATTTAATCTTTGAAATACGCAAAAATATTGTGTAAGAGCAACTAATGCTGCTTACTACATAAATCGAGCATTTTATTTGTAGCACTTACAAATTTATTAAAGTCTAGCTTAATTCATACTAGTATAAATAATATAGCCAACGTTACTCACGAATAAATTACCTTTCTAACGGTGAAGGAATATTCAAAATTGGCCAAGTAGTTATTTCAATAGATACAAAAATACAAAACTTTCCTCTTTATAATATATTAGTAAAGATATAGATGACGACCTTTTAAAATGGAAAATTTGTCAAACAACCTCACTTTAAGAAACACTTTCTTTAGACAAGAAATATACTAAAATGTATTGAAAAAATATTTAAACGCTTCTAAGCCGTATCCAGCCACCGTAATATAAAACCTCATACCAACTTCCTTTGATCAAAGCGTGATAATGCGTTTATAAAAACTGGGGCGTGTTCCATTGAAGAGTTTGTATTGAGCATCTCTTTTCACGGCAATTGTGTACCGACAATGTACGGATTAGTCGGGGATTATCGATCCCTTCCATTGTTATGAAGTAGATTGAGAGATTTAAAGGGCGTAGTTATTGAAGTATCTTGTTTTCAATGCGTCATTTGTATGTAAAACACTGATCTCTATAAATGGATATGTGATTGCTTGGAAATAACAGTTTTCCCTCGTTCTGAATTAAACAGGCCTGTTGTGTTAATCAGATAATTTTATCTTAATTATTAGTTGGCAATACCGGTTCCAACTGATATCATGCGCCAAAATGGCGAAAATCAAATAGGCACAAAATGTCATATTTGTCTCTCTTATCTATACTTCTATCCATTTATCTATACTAATATTATAAAGAGAACTGGTACTATGTAATTATTATCAACTAGCTGTTCCTCGCGACTTCGCGCGCGTGTATAAGTAGCCTATGTTACTCACAGATAAATTACCTTTCTAACGGTGAAAGAATTTTTAAAATCGGCCCAGTAGG